>PVIC010035892.1:0-18836 GCA_004025085.1 Thryonomys swinderianus
TACCATCTCAATAGTCACAGTTGTGTTCCTAGAGATATTTGGACCAGTTTTGTCATCATCTTTGCAACTGAATTTTATTTTTTGCAACACAGGAAAAAATAAAGTTTGAGGTCTCTTAAAAATTATTATTAACACTGTCAATATTAACAGACAGGTATATAAAATCTACTCTGAGTCTGAGAATTCTCTGAAGGCATAAGCTGGGTTTCTTCCTTACCATCTCCTAAACTTAGTCCCTTTCTATGTGGATAGTCATGTTTTGCTCTACTGTGTTGCTGCAGATCATTAAATGGGTCTCCAGGTCCTAGGGATATCTTGGTTTATAGAGAGTTGTGCATGCATGTGTGCATACATATGTGTGTGTGTGTGTGTGAGCAGTGGCCTTTCTCTTGCTCCATTTTGGTGATGTCAGTGCCTTGAATCTCATACCATATCTGGTCTATGGTGCTCTTAAATTAGCTTGCTTAAATGACTTACAAGATTCTAGACTTCCCATAAGCTTCATTAAGTTGGACTCTGAATATACTTGTATTATCAGGGATGAGTGATGTCAGTTCTTGGTAGTACCTAAAGAAAATAAGAGGTTGTAGATTCTTCTCACCCTATATCTGAGTACACTAACTTCCCTCTGTGGTATAAGAAATGCAAGTGTCTTGGTCCTCCGCCTTGGACATGCTTGCTGCTAGACTATCATTCAAAGATGGAATAACAGAAGGAATAGGAGAAAGAGTTTCTTTAATATCATAATCTAATATGAAAAAGAGAAAGATCAGCAATAACAACATCATATTTCTAGCTCCTTGTATATCTCATCCACTTGAATTATTGGCCTGCTGCCTCTGCCCCCTTATCCCTGCCATAGATGTTCTCGTAGCCAAGTGGATACTACATGTGGCCCTTGGGGCCAGAAAGACTATCACACATGCTGCCAGACAATGTCCATGAGCTCTACCCACCTCTAGGAATAGTGGCATGGCTGGCTGTAATTGTACATTGTGTGATAAATACATGGTAAGAGGGTAGGTAGGGATTTCAAGGAATCAAATGGACTCAATGTTCCAGGAAAATGGGCTCATATATTGGGTTCTATTCTTTCTGCAGAGATAGAAGAATCTCTGGTTCACACTTGGTGGCAGCTGCTGCCTCAATGCTAATGAAAATTTCTTCAGCAGAGGTAGTAAGATAGATTCTTAAGTGTAGAGGAAACACTATCTTCTCATCCCAGACTACATAAAATACTGAGAGTTCCAAGGCTAGCTGGAGGTTATCCTGGTATGATTTTGACATGACTGAACTTGATAGTTTTAACCATTGTGTCTTGGAGAAAGGTGACATTGAATAATAAGGAGTACAAAGCACTGGGTTACTCCCTCTGGAATAATCTTCAGGATAACATCAACAGTAGAACACTTCATCCTGCTAGATTACAAAAGAAAGCCGTTAAGGGCCGGAGGGTTAGCTCAGTGGTTCTGGCGCCTGTCTCGCAAGCGCAAGGTCCTGAGTTCGATCCTCGGAAACCACATATAATGCTGGGCGTGGAGACTCACGCCCACCAGCAATCAACCCCGCCACATACCACAATGTGCTGGGCGTGGTGGCTCACGCCTGTCATCCCAGCACTCGGGAGGCAGAGACAAGAGGATTGCTGAGTTCGCGGCAGCTTGCCTGGGCTACATAGTGAGCTCAGGGCCAGCCTGAACTACAAAGCGAGACCCTGTCTC
The DNA here is from genome assembly GCA_004025085.1 of Thryonomys swinderianus. Classification (NCBI taxonomy): domain Eukaryota; kingdom Metazoa; phylum Chordata; class Mammalia; order Rodentia; family Thryonomyidae; genus Thryonomys; species Thryonomys swinderianus. The sequence continues at coordinate 1,722 of PVIC010035892.1, forward strand.
AAAAAAAAAAAAAAGCCGTTAAATCAGTTAGGGTGCTGAGTAACTGAATAACATTCTGCACAATTATTTAAGCAGCAAAGAGGTAACCTGAGTTGTTTGTATTATTTCTTGCTTCCAAATAAGAGAAGCTTAAAAAAAAAAGACATGTAAAATCTGTGTTAGGACTCTCAGTTGACACTGATAAATTCCTGTTGAAAAAAATAAGATGGTTTCCAAAAAGTAAAATAAAATCTTATTCCAGAAGTAGCAAAATTACAAAGGAGGGTAGAAATGTAGCTTCAGATTTGTGAGAAATATCAATCTGTAAAGTCTATTATCCAAAGACAGTGTACATCAATAATATATTTGAATTATGGAGCTAGATTGCACCTTCATTTACATGGTATTTCCCCAAGTAGCCAGATAATATCAATATCTTGCATTTATATGATGATCATCTTCCCAGATGGCTTCATTAAATTGTATGTTTTATGAGACCCACTTTCTGAAATGTGGTCATCTCTGAATGAGAATGATGCTCCTGGGTAACTCAGGGCAAGGGAAAAATCGTGTTTTGCATTTATGCTGTCTTTCTACCAGTGATCATAAAAATGTTCAGTTAGGAAGCATTTCCTGAGCATCTGCATGGGCAGAGCCCGAGACAAGGCTCTATACAGTAGCATATGGAAGATTAAAAGGCGTGGTCCCAACACTCCAATATCTCAATCTCTATTAAGAACAGTTTTCCTGTTTCACAAATATGAAAACTTGTGGGCCAGACAAATTTAGAGAACCGGTGAAGGTCACAGAGTAAATGTGTTCCAGAGATTGGAGTTCTCATTTTCAGATTTGGGTATGAGTGGTTTTGAGATTAAAATCTAAAGATTTAAAAAATATTTCAAACATGTATTTTCAGTGTTAAGAATTTGGTTTTTGTTAAGGATGAAAAGATCAGTCTTCAAAAAAGGAAAATGAAGAAGATCTATTATGTTGTCAGTATTGATTTGTAAATATTACTAAACCTCTAAGACCCTGGTAAATGTGGTCAAAGAATAAAAGAAAGGCAGGGATCCAACCGTGGAGAATCTGACTGATCTTTAAAGTTACTGCCTGTATATGCAGTGATTTTAAAGGAAACAAGAAGTCTCTCATATTCCTTGAATTCAATTCTGTTGACTTTTCTCTTTCTACCCTGTAAAATTGTAAGGACTTCAGGGAGAAGCCATACACTGAGCAAACCACCATATCTAGCATAAGATAAGCACTACAGGAGGGATGATGAATATGTATCATGTAGATGAATTTATCCTCTGTTCTGAGGGCCTAGATTTTAATGAGTTTGTGGGTAAATTGGGAGTGAGTGGGTGGGGATAGGATAGAGTAGAAATAATTCCTATTAAAGAAAAGAATTAAGGGGCAGGGATTCAGCTTAGTGGTTCTGGTGTCTGCCTCAAACTCAAGGTCTGGAGTTTGAACCCCAGTACAACATACTACAGTGCTGGGTGTGGTGGCTCAAATCCTTAATACCAGTAATCTATACCACACACCATAATGCTTGGTGTGGTGGCTCATGCCTATAATCTCAGCACTTGGGAAGCAGAGACAGGGGGATTGCTGTGAGTTCAAGGCTAGTCTGGGCTACATAGTGAGCTCAGGACTAGCCTGAACTACAAAAAAAAAAAAAAAAAAAAAAAAAAAAAAAAAAAAAAAAAAAAAAAAAAAAAAAAAAAAAAAAAAAAAAAAAAAAAAAAAAAAAAAAAAAGTGAAACCCTGTATTAAAAAAAAGTAGTCAACACTGAAAAGGAAACAGATGCATGTCTAAAGAACTGAGTAAAACATGTCATTTGGCCTCACTTCAGAACCACAGTGATATTAGTGTACTGCTTTTTTGGAAATATGGGGATGCAAGATGGATATATTTAAAGTACTTATAAACTCACACATTGTGCTAGAAACCTCTAATCCTTTTTTTCTTGGTTACTATAGCAAATTTCTTCACTTATCCATATGTGAATGCCATGGATATCTTATCTGTTAAAATGGGATAAATTAGCTGATTCTCTTAAGAAATATTTATTAAGGTAATTCTGTTAGTCTATCTAAATGAGAAAATGGGACCATTTGGAAGAAGATTAGTGACTACTCTGTACCTAGGTTAGTGAAGAAACAAGACAAAATTAGAGGATAAGTTTTGATCATCCTTTCTTGATATAATTCTGGAGGTTGTTCAATACAGTCAGCTGATCAAAGCTAACAGATTTTAAACACTTTTTACTAGTACAAGTTTATAAAACATAAAGACTGCATTCATTGTGGGGAGTTGTTATGTGTATTTGATACATTTTAATTCTTTCTATGTCCTCCTCTCCTTTTCTTCTGACCTCCATTTCTCATCCCCCTTCCAATTTGCAAATATATATCTCTGTGGTTTGATTCTTTATTGTCAAACTTAAAAAAATATCAGCCAACCTCAAACACATTTTGAGTACTGGATGACCCATATCTATTCTAGAATTCTGTATTTTCTTTTTACAAAATTTATAAAAAATTCAGACATACCTATCACTATGGCTTTCTTCATAATAAAAGTTATATTTTAAATAAAACTCTTATTTCAAAAAAACCTCTAAGTTTCAAAAATCATTTCCACAGAATAAAAGCGCTAGATTATTTATTGAAATAACAAGTATTAGGAATTCAGAAAGTAGAAAGTTTTTTTTTTTTGTCTTAGGTAATCAGGAAAAATTCCAAATTGAAACTTCAAGTAGGACCTAAGAAAATTTAAGGTTGCAACCATCAGACAAGGAGACTTACTAGTAGTATTTTACAAAAAGCTGGACTTCCAAATTGACCAAGGGACTATTCCTGCCTAGAAAGAAATTTTCACTGATCTCTGACCATCAGGGAAAGTGAAGAGTAATGTAATAAATATACCCATGAATTGAATGGAAGTGATATAAGGGTAATCCTATCTTCTGAGATACTATTCTCCCTTTTTAATTGTTATAATATTTTTTTATGAAATGATAGCAGTAGTGGATAGATGTTTTTACTTTGTGAAGTAATGGAATCAAAAGTGTTTCCTCTGCATATGATTCCCCACATTTTTTTTTTTTTTTTTTCTGAGACAGGGTCTCACTTTGCAGCTCAGGCTGGCCCTGAGCTCACTATGTAGCCCTGACAAGCCTCAAACTCAGCAATCCTCCTGTCTCTGCCTACTGAGTGCTGGGATGACAGGTGTGAGCCACCACGCCTGGCACTGTGGCATGGGGTATTGATTCCTGGTGGGCGTGAGTCTCCACGCCCAGCATTGTATGTGGTTACTGGGATTGAACTCAGGGCCTTGTGCTTGCGAGGCAGGCGCTGGAACCACTGAGCTAAATCTCCACCCCCCCTAACATTTTATTGGTCAATGAAATCTAGAAACCTGAGCACCACCAGTTAGGTGAGCATTGATATGTCTTTACTTAGCCTTTACTCATGAAGGCCAGGGTTGACGACATCACTGAGTTTACCTGTTCCTATGAAATCCCCATGGCAGTAACTGCTGATTAGGCTTAGCTAATGTTGACAGAGTTAAGTGTAATATGTTGGAATGAGGTTGTGTCCCAGATATTTCAATTATCCAGATCTCATAGCACTAACAAAAAAAAAACACCTGTTTAGTAGACCTTTACTTTGCTTTGGAGCTGCTTGCCACGTTGGCAGCAGAACAGTTGCCAAGCTACATCCCCATGTCCTTGCTTTGTACTGAATAAAGGAATCATTTCACAACCCTTCCTCATACTGTTGAGCCAGGATGATTAGGTGTGGGGGTTTTTACTTGGGTATAGTCCTGGTGAGGTCCCTTCTCAGAAGCCAAACTTGGGTGTTTAAAGCGCTGGATGATTTCTGGACACAGAGAGCCAAGAAAACACATTTTCCTTTTGGAGGGAACAGTGTGGGGACCCAGTGTTTTAACAGAAACTTCATAGTTTTATGTTTCTAAAGGTGCTTCTATATCTCTACCCCAATTGGTAAGGGATATAAAGAAACTATTACAGTTCTAGAGATAATGAGCTATCTTTTAACTGACAAGTGTTATATGTTTTTTATTAGTTGATGAAAATCTTTGATAGAAAAAATAGCCCCCAAATATCTGATTTCATGTAGAAAAGAAGGAAGTGAAGGGCCATGTTGGGAAGTGACTGGCTCAAGGTCACCTAGCTAGTTAACTCAAGTTTAAGGACCTGAAGATATAGTGGTCTCTTCCCTGCCTCTTTCCAATACCCCACTGGAATTGAAATCATTGCAGTAGCCACTGCCAAGTACTTAACAGTGGATATTTGATAGTGGTCTTTAAGTCCGTACCAGGGTGGTTTTCACCTTTTCACTTCATCAGCACAGGAAGGCGAGGACATTCCACTGACTAATATTTCATGCTTAGCTCTGGATTCCCTTGGTCTTATATTTCTGATGCTTCTCTGTTATTTGTAGTGCTTTATGATTTAATTTCAGTTTAGGGATGGCTTTGGTACCCAGAAGAATGGTAATTTGTCCTTTAAATTGTTCATCAAGGGAGTTGACGTTCTTAAGAAATAAGGAGGGAGAACCTCTGAGCTTTATCCCAGCAGAGGGATACATGACACACACTGATGCCTCACTCACTTGTTCTTTTTCCACAGTACCTTATCTCCCATGTTCAGCCCTGCTTTCTACAATACCTTGTATTTCTGCAAAGCTTTTCACATTAAGAAATAAACCAATTTACAGTGTATTTACACACTGACTAGTGAGTAATTATACACCTAAAAGCACTGCAATCATTTTGGACAAGCAACACTCCTCTACATTAGGAAGGTGTTTTGCTGTTGTTTGCAGAGAGAAATTTGGGCAACAGTCAGTCTCAGCTCTGGCATTAAATCATTCAATATAGGCATGGTGTATATTATCCAGGTTATACCCCTGGACATTCTAATCTAGCTAATGGGCTAGAAAGTTTGTAAAACAGAAAGAATGAAGGAATATGGTCATTCCAGTAGATTTTACTAAAACTATTGCTATAATTCGTCAGTATGCAACAACTCACAAAGAGCACAGATATAATAAAATCACTTGCCAGGGTGTTTGGTATATTTCACGTAGAACTAAAGCATAGAATGAGGAGATTATTGAAAATTTTCAATTCAAAGAATAAGAGACAAGTAAGTTCTTTTTTGACTTATTTTATTTATTAGTACATTATATATACACATCATGATTACACTCAACATTGAGAACTTGTACCAGTATATGACATGATTTAATTCTCATTTTTCCCCTTCCCCTACCCTCCCTACAGCCCACTGACCCTATATACACAAGTTTTGTTTCCTTTTTTACCATTTTATCTTTTCTCTCATTACTTACCCCTAAACCCCATTACCCTTTGAATATTTACTATTTCACAATATCTATCATGCATTCTAGAACTCATTTACATCTTTAGTTTCTGAGATGAGTAATTTCTAGAGTTATTTTGTGATGTCTACTCTGTATTATATATATATAAATATAAATTTCAGCCTATTGTCATCCCAATTTATCATATAAAATACATTGAGATTCAAAGAAGTAAAATATTATTCTCCAGATTACACAAACAGAGCAGGAATTAATGCACAGGTTTATCTACCTTTAACCACTTTATTAAACCCTCCTCAGTGTAAGAAAGGGTGACACACAGTAACGGTATGCAAATACCTAATGTGTATGTGTGTGTTCAAGTGATTTATGCAGACACAGGAAAGAATTGGTAGAATCCCATTTATAGGGATGTTAGAAAAAAGACTTAAATATTTACAGAGTTGGCTGGAGGGTTAGCTAAGTGGTTCCTGCGCCTGCCTCGCAAGCGCAAGGTCCTGAGTTCAATCCCCGGTAACCACATACAATGCTGGGCGTGGAGACTCATGCCCACCAGCAATCAATACCACATACCACAGTGCCGGGCATGGTGGCTCACGCCTGTAATCCCAGCACTCGGGAGGCAGAGACAGGAGGATTGCTGAGTTTGCGGCAGCTTGCCTGGGCACCATAGTGAGCTCAGGGCCAGCCTGAACTACAAAGTGAGACCCTGTCTCCAAAAAGGAAAAAAAAAAAATATTTACAGAGTTGAAATTTTTGCAGGATAGTGGGGTAGAAGTAAAGGAGGTTCTGCCAAACTAAAGTGGTTTCAGAGGATGGTCTGTATTAATTCAAGCAGAAAAACAGATGAACAATCACATTTCAAGCTAAAATAGCAATATAAGGCTGTTAGAATACCAGACATTAATGTCCAGAATGAATTGAGCCCTGTGAAAAATGCTAAAGCTTCCAAAGGATGTTTATACTGAGATGGAGAAAGGAGAACAAGTAGGAGATATCTCATTGCTTGGTGCCAGAGCTCTCTTTGACTAAGGCCAAAGCCTGCCTGCAAACTGACTCTCCTCCCATTGAGCTGTGTGGTCTACATCTCCTAGCAATGAGTCTGGACCACCTGAGTGACTCATTGACCAAAACAATATGGCAAAGGGGATGCAGTGTGACTTAAGCAATTCAGCGACTACCTAGTTTGATGCACAACAATGGGTAACTGAAGCACTAGTGAGGATACTAGACCCAAGAGGAGACACTTAAAAGAACTTATTTGCTGAGGTAGGGTTTTTTACTCTTAGGAGACCAAAGGACAAAGTCAAAGTGTGAGAAGTATAAGGCCTAAAGAAGAGTGGGGTAAGCATAAAAGGTATGTGAGTCACAAAGTCAGACCAGAAAGAGATAAATCTGTAGAGTATAAGCGTTTACAAGTGTATCCTCTGAACAATACAAATGTACTTGAGTCAGGATTGGTGTGGAAAGTCATACAAGGCACTTTTTCATATTTTATAAATAAATGTTCCAAAGGATCCTATTAGTCTCAGTTAGTATTTATTTTACTCTCAGTTAATATTAAAAGAAGCTAGGGGTTTGTCTCAGTCATAGAGCACTTGCGTAGCATGTATGAAGTCTTATGTTCCACCTGCAGCACTGCCAAAAATACAATAAAGGTAAGAGAAGGGAAGTAGAAATACTTACCTGGTTTAATTCCTATCTTCTCTCCACTATATACTGTCACATATAGGAGGGCAGCACTAACTTTTTCAAAGTAAGATAGATGAAGAATGTGTAAGAAAGCACTGGCTATTCCAAATGGTATGAGTCTTAAAGCCTAGATGAAGAATATTTCTTAGACACTAAAAGAACTTTGGAATAAGAAAGAACTGTCAGTAATTTTTGAAGAATTATGAGAATTAGGTAAGGCTGAAAGGGGCATATGTGCTAGTGCTATTCTCAAAACAGGTGAAATTGTGAACTTGAGTTAAGCAGGCTTCAAGTTTACTATCTGGGATAGATATCCTGGGCATCATCTACATCAAATCTTTAGAGAGATGATTTGCAAGTCTTCAACAAACGAGTTAGCATGAGTTCAAATGATTAGTTTGAATTGCCAATCTCTAGGGATAATACTATGAACAGGAGTTGGGCACACAGGGTAGCTCTACGCAAAGAGTTCTTCCTGAGGAACAGATTTATGTCACCCAAAAGGTAGGCCTCTGGAATCTACCATGATCCTCTGAGCTTAGTGCCATAGTATCCAAAATGTCTCATAAGGCTTTGTGATAAGGGTCTGAAGATTTGAGCGAATGTTGATGCTGCAAGATACACAAAGCTGAGATGTCTCACGGTATGTTGAATGGTGGAATTCATATCCAAAAAGACTGGCTGGAGTAGCTCTGGGCCTGTTTAAATAAGAAGGAATTCCCCGGGGAAAGTATAAACTTTTGCATTTAGACACCTATCCTTAACCCCCAATGAAAAAAAAATCCAAAGACTTAAAATTTCCATCCTATCAGGAACAGAACAAGATAGGAATGATGTGGTCTATGCACATGGGAAGGACTTAAGAGTTTTCTAAATTTAACAGCTCAATACAACTTAATAGTAGGATGTGGCTGCCAAAAATGCTACTGTGACGGAGCACTATGTTAAAATATCCAGGACACAGGCATATAGTGAGGAAGCTCTGGTACTTGTTCTGGAAGTGACACCACAAAGGAGATACTGACAGGCTGAGGCAGATTCAGAAGGAAGCGACCATTATGGTAAGGGGAAACCATCCTATGACTAAGAAAATCCATGTATTTAGTCAGGACAAGGATCTATGGTATGGTGCAGGAGGAAGATTTAAGAACTGAAAAGCTGTCAGAAAATAGAATAAAGTGGATTGAAGGCATAAAGAAACTCAGTACAGCTAGATCCTAAATTAAACTCTCAGTCAGGGAACACACAAAGATCAAATCATTTTACTAGAGAGGGGAGGAATTCCGAACCCAAAAGACATTCAAGAGAAACAGGAAGATCATTTGTCAAAAGTATTAATGATTAAGAATAACATCCACAAAACTATTCTTTTATCATTGCTTTGTCACACTTCTTCATGGCAGAAAGCACTTTAATGAGGAGGAAATGGAGGAGCAGAGACATCAAGTAACTTGCCCAAGAATACTCAGCTAGTAGTAGAGAACAGACACTGGTTCTAAGTTGTGCACATGCTCTTCCACTACCACAGGCTTCGGGTAGGACAGCTCTTTCAAGGAAAGTACACTGAACCTGTAGCAACTAGAGCATCTAGCTAATAAAACCTCTAAGAATATCAAATATCAAAGCTGTATTTACAAGTTTCAGTTTGGAATGCCTTTTCTGATCAGGGCTCTATTATAGTTTCACACTAGAATTGATTCTTTATGATATAATACCTACCTTTGAAAAGTCTATGTTCTTTTAATTCATTACAAAATAATTTCTAGCCTTTGAAAAGCCAAAGCTTTTCCAATTCCAAGGGATTAAATTTAAAATCTCTCCTTAAAATGTATTTATATGGAAATTCTTTTGGTGTTTTTTGGGGGGCAGGGCTGTTTCAATCCCAGAAGAAATCCAAACTCAAGTCCTTAATTTCTATGATGTTTTATGTCTTCTTATTGTATCATCTAACTTTCTACATATTTCTTTTGGCAAAGTGTAATTACTTGGATCATTTGTGCTCTATTATAAGATGAAATCTGCTTTTGTCCATTGTTATATACATATTAGTATATCACTGGGAAAATATGAAATTTTCTGCTACTCCTTCATTTACTTTTTAAATCAATGTATACTCTTAGACAACTATTAGTTTAGCTTCAGTTCAGTTGGAGATAAGAATACATACACTGCCTTTGGAAAGGACTGAACCTATATATAAATCCCTCGTGTAAATTTAGTGTGAATGAAGGAGTGTCCCAGAGGTGAAATATCATGGCAAAACAGAAGGATAGAAATCTTTCAGACAACACCTTGCTATGTTTCTTGACCTCAAATTGTATGGACCCTTGTAATAACTGAGTCATCTCTATATTCATGGTCTCTATCATTACCTTTCTGACAAATAGTTTATAGGCTATAAACTCCCTCTGTGTCTTCTCATCCTGATGCTTTTATACCTCACTGACTTTGTGTTAAGAGTTGTGTTTTATATTTGCTTGTTCATCCTTGGTGACCTCATTTGGGCTTTCTTTAGTTTATTTGTTACCTGATGATACATACCAAGCCTTACAGGGATCATTTGACTTTATTTATTGACTTTAGTTGTTATTGCTTCATAAATACTCAAAAGGATTACACAACTCAAAGGTGAATGTCCTCACCACCTTCTTTCAGAGCTCTGAAGGTTCAAACCTTTCCCCACCCCCAATTCTTTCCCGTGGCTACATTTCTGTAGTCAGCACTGATCTAAAAGATATCAGATTGAGAATTTATGGTTTGCCAGCTTGTGACCAGATCAATTTAACAGGTACTTTCATATTTCCCTTTTTTGTTTTTCGTTGTTTTTTTTTTTTTTTTTTTTTAAGACAGGTTCTCGCTTTGTAGTTCAGGCTGCCTTTGAGCTCACTATGTAGCCTAGGCAAGCCTCAAACTCATCAATCCTCCTGTCTCTGCCTCCCAAGTGCTGGGATTACAGGCATGAGCCACCACTCCCGGCTATATTTCCCTTTTTTTTTTTTTAATTTCTTCCCCAACCAGTTTGTTTGAATGGGGCATAGTTTGCTAATAATTAAAATACAGTATGTTTAAGGTCAGTAACTGCAGAAAACATGTAATCAAGTCACAGTCTTATTCAGGGAAGCATGCATCATTATTATGAAACCATTTCAGATCTGTAACTCCTACAGAACAGCAGGTGGCCATAGTGTTACTTTTAGTTGTTATGAAACCAGTATCATATTGATATTCCAAGGTAAGGAAGTGTGTAAAACCTTTATCAACAAATATGCAAGAATTATCCCTTAGCTTCTCACGGTCTGTTAAAGTAATATAATAGGACATATCATTTATATAACTTAAAAAATGGGCTGGGGAAATAGCTCAATGTAGAGTATTTGTCTAACTAGTATGTGTGAGGCCCTGGTTTAATTCCCAGAATATGGGGAAATAAAGCTTTAATGCATGATCTTTAAGTCAAGATTAATCCTATTTTGTAAAAAATACCAAATTAGGAATCAGAAGATCTGACTGGCAGTTTTTACTAACTACTAGTAAACCTTGGGGAACTTTTTTGTCCCACATTTTACATTTGAGACCTGGCTCCCAAATTGAGCACAGCTGAAGTTATAAATTTGTTCTTTTGTCTGAAGTCTATCCAAAGAGAATTTCAGTTTTCCCAAATCAGCATATAATTTCTGCTCAAGAGTTTATACTTGCTGTGCATACTCCTCAGAGTCCCACTCTTTCTTTGATTTTTGCCTGCTAATACCTGTCTGTCTTTTTATTTCGTTACTGCTGCTAAGACAAGACATATTACAACTTATTTTCAGTGAACAGGCCAGCAACTATTACTTGGGTAATATTTTGTGCTACAGACTTCCTAGAGTCCACTTATCTATGGTTCTTACCGAAAATCCAAATTGCCTTTTGAAACTGGTATGTTCTTCTAGAAGAGATGATGCCATATCTGAGAACCTAGGACACTGTAATACGAACTTTTTCCTAAAACAGAAATCACTGGGCTCCTAGTGTACCCTTACTTCTGTCTTCACCACAATAAAAATGCTTGTCAATTTTAGGTGGATGGATAGCTGATAGGTGGTGATTTTATATTGTCCTTAAATTGTCAGGGTTTGAAGAAGGCTAGATTAATGTAAATCACCTAATATAGCTGGTGATGGTTGAAATGTTCTATAATCTATAAATTGTTCACATGTGACTACTGAGCACCTGATCTGTGGCTGGTGCCACTTAAGAATTAAATTTTTATTTTATTTTAAATAACTTAAATAGTCCCACATATGGCTAGTGCCTGCACATTGGATTGTGTACATTCCAAGACAAATTGCTTCATGGTATTTCTGGATAATGATTGGTTACATAAGAAAGCTACATTAAGGATAGAATTGTGACTATAATCATTTCTCCAGAAGCTGTGTCATGTCCTACCTATAGTTCATGAAAACAAAATAGAAGCAACTACTACTGGTAAAAGATTTTTTTTTTTTTTGAGACAGGGTCTCGCTTTGTAGTTCAGGCTGGCCCTGGGCTCACTATGGTGCCCAGGCAAGCCGCCGCAAACTCAGCAATCCTCCTGTCTCTGCCTCCCGAGTGCTGGGATTACAGGCGTGAGCCACCACGTCCGGCATTGTAGTAAAAGATTTTTAATTTAACACGTATTTACTGAGCCTGTTTATCAACACAGCAATGCACATGGCACTGAAAGTAGTACCATATGCCCAATTATTCTTTTAATTTGAATGTAGAAGAAGCCTGACAGATGATTCTAAAAATAGCCTTTACTATAAAGTACTTTATTACCTCAAGTTCTCCTAGTTATATTTGACTGTCTATATGCATGTAGTTAAATATTAGTTCTGTAAATGCTCTGACTGTGAGAAGACATGGGTCACAAGTGGGCTGGCATAGTAAAGGATTTCAGCATTCCTATACTGAAAATGTCTATTTAACTTTTTCTAGCTCAATACTTACCAGAAATGAGTGGAGCATCCCTTTTCTCCCCATCTCTCACAAAATGCTTGTTAACCTTAACTTCATGGAACACATTTTGGAAACTGTGGAATTTTGCTAAGGAATTTTACAAAGCATACATAACCAAAACACCTGATCACCTAGCATAGCATTTCATGAAGTGGTATTTGAGGATTTTAGGAAGCATGGATATATTCTTTGTAGCCTACAACTTTTCTTGAGAATTTTGAAATGAGATGATTTGAGTTACATGATAAATGTAAAATAGTAATTTTAAATGGATCATATTAAACATTTTAACAGCATATTGCCACATGATTTCTCTTAAGATTGGCCTGTAATTTTCTTAAGTTAGATTTTTGCAATAACTTGGACTTAAATCCACAACTACTTCAAGTAAAGACCAAACAATGGAAGAATAGACTGTACAAAGGTTTAAAAGATAAGTGGTAAGAGAATCGAAGTATTATCTGACAGAATTAAAAAGTATGTTTTATCTCAGATTCTCTTCTGTAGAGAATATTTCAATATTTATGTCATACATTAATTTTAAGAAATGTATTTTACATTACTATAATTTTAAACTTACATATTTCATGCTTTTGCAAATATTTGGGCTTTACAGATATGTACAAGCCTAAGGATTTTCTATCTAGTTTTATGTTTAGAATATTATTCTACAAGCATTGTAGATTTCAGTAATTTTATAAAAATATTTTAGGTCAAAACTAGGGGTACAGAAAATTTATGTGGGAACAACTGTCTAGGATATTTCCATTACATTTCTGAGTGCATCATATAGCATTCTTCTTAAATATTTAGCCAATATTTAAAATTGGTTTGCATTCCAAGGCTATGTATCATCTTTTGAATTTACTTTGTGGCCAGGGAAAAGTCTGGGAAGTATTAAAATCTCATCATTGATAATCACGAATTGACTGTGTTCAGTATCACTGCTGATAAATAATAACATTATTGACTTATTCAAGAATGGTAATGTTGGAATTTTTTCTTCCTCCATGTCTATTATCTTTTCTAAAAAAGATTTATACATAGCACACACATGTAAGGCATGGTTTCAAGTATCTCTCAAAGGCAGTAATTTCAGGTCTTTATCTAGATCTGTTTGCTCACTTGAGTTCCAGATGCACATTCCAATTGCTGAACTAGATATTTCTACCTCAATGTTTGAAGTATTTTGAACTCATTTAACCCAAAATTCAATTCTTGTATTCTTGCTCTAGGTCAATGGTGTTACTTCCATTCACTCGCTCAAACTCAAAACTGTAGTCATTCTGTTTCTTTCTTTTTATCATCCAGTATCAGTGGTCAGCTAATCCTGCCAATTTCCTTGGTGACCTGTGCCATTGCTTTAGTTCAAGACTTGAATGCTTGCACCATCTCTCAGGTGACAAATGCAATAGCTGCCTACCCAGATTTCATGCCTTTAGTCACTTTTCATACCACTCTAGCTTAAAACAGAAGAGCATATCTGTCTTCATCAATGGCTCTCAGTTGACTTGTATTTGTCTGTGTGCCTGACCTGGCTTCATTTGCTGAGATTTCTGCCTTATTGGTTATGAATTTATTGAAGGTAATAGCTCTTATTCATTCTTTTGTCTCAGCATTTAACAGCTTCTGGAAGTAACTACTATTTGCTACTGAGTGGCAAACAGCACAAACTTCGGAATCAAACAGATCTAGGTTGAATTCATGCCTCCTCTACCACTTAACTGCTAAGTGACTTTGAGCAAATTAAGGTTAATTCAGTGATTCTCAACTTCGGCTGAATTAGGACTACATTATGATTACATTAAAAGGGTCCTCTTTTGCCAAGTGAAATCAGACTATATGGAAGGTGGGGCTCAGGCACTAGCATTTTTATTAGAGCTACAGGTAATCATAATATGTAGTCATAGTTGACAATTACCTCTCTTAACCTTAATTTGTCACATACTATTTGGGATCTCTTTCAAAGAGGTTTTAAGCACATAAAGTCAGAGTTAATTAGCATAGTTTGTGGTACACAGTAAGTGGTCAGTAGTGACGTTAATACACAAATTAAATTTTCCTTGTCAATTGCCACTTCCTAGTGACTGCCTTCCTTTCATTTCCTGGAATGCCCAAGAGTTTCCAGCTTTTTTGCTTTCACACTTGCTCTCATCCTGCTCTTAGTAAATATCCCTCAATTCTCAAGTCATATTTGAAATCATGCATTTTATCCAGGTATGCACCTTAATTCACTACTGTATTATGGAGGTGTTCTATCTTCATAGCAGTTGTCTCAATATATAATTACATATTAATTTAACCATTTACTGTGTGTCTCCCCCACTGACTTGCAAGCTTTATTAAAGAAGATCTTTTTTGTTTTGTTTTTCTTCTAATATCCTGGTACCTTCCAAGTGTTCAGGTGATACCCATTAAGGGATGAATGGATTGATAAATGATTCATTTTGTAATTTAAAAAGTTAAGAAAATAGGTAAAAAAAATTTTTTTAAGGAAAAAAAAGGCAAAATTCCTGTGTGCTTCAACTATATGTATCTGCTATAATAAAATATCTTAGTCTGTATATTTTATATATAAAAAGATTATTTAGCTCAGTTTTAGGAGATGAAAGACTAAGATCAGGCAGCCTCACCTGTTTGGCCTCTGGTAAGGGCATTCAGCCTATATTACAACACAGGGGATGGCATCGTAGCAGCATGTGTAAGAGGGAAAGATTAGTAAATCCATGAAGAATACAACATAATCCTTGTCTTTGAGAGACTGAGAGTCAGGAGACATTAAAACCAACAAATGCAATCAAGTGTTATAAATATTATGCCATGTATCTGAATAGGGAGAAGAGAATCTATATGGAAGATCATATGATGAGAACGGAAACAGCAGACTAGAGATAGGAAGGGGTCAGCCTCACTCTTTTTTTTTTTTTATAACAAATCGCTGCATTGGAAACTAATCCAGTTCTACCAGATCCCAACATGCTGAAAATTAATCCATTCATAAGTGTGGTGTCCCTGTGAACTGATTATCCTTCATTTGGCTTCATCTCTTTAAAGTTCTATGACCTCAATTTCACCACACTAGGGGACTAGCTTCTAGTATGTGAACCTTGAGGGGACATATCACACCTAAACTATTGCACCATCCCACGTCAAAATACCATAACAAAAACCAAACCCTCCAGACTAGGACATTTTCAAATATTTTGGATCTCAGCTAGTGAGAAGAAAAACTGCCATATAATTAAAAAAAAAGTTTTGGATGGTTTTAATCTGAGTAAAGTTTCCAAGTTCAAGGTTATTAGAAGCTTATTCTAAAGCTTAGTCAGTCATCAATCCTTAGGCAATAATTATGTTAGTCTAACAATTTATCACTCCAATAAGGCAAATAAAACTTTTCTGGGTACCTTTGAAGGCACAGAATTGTCAAGTCATTGATATATCTACCAGTGAATTCTTCATTTTACAGATAAGAATATGAAAGCCTACAAAAACAAATTTATTGGACATAATTACACACATGCTGTCACAGAGCCAAAATACTATTCAGCTTTCAAGAATAAGGCCTTCATCAGCATTCCATCAACACTGCATCAAATTTAAAGTAACCCAAAATTGCTAGGATTTCTCAAAGCTCTTAACCAATTTATAGTCTGGCATCAATTAATTCAGGCTTTTAATGTTTCCATGAAAACAAAATTGTTTATGCCAAAATCATGAGCCTGAGATTCAGATCTCATACATCTCACCACACATCCATCCACATGCCAGGCTCCATAATCCATTGCATGTTTTTCCAATTCTTGAGCTTGAAACAATACATAGTCTCACCATAGTTGCATATTGAGCTGCAATACTCACTGAAAGGCTACATCTTCCATAAAAACCTAATCAAAGATGACAGTGGTCCTGTAGTTCTCCTAAGGATTTTATATTCAGCCTTGTACTTCAGGGAATCCCTGAATGGATGTGAGATTCATAGGAACTAATGCCACATGATTCTTGACTTTTACACCCTTCTCCCTCCTTGCAGTTAATAAGTATGTAAACTATCGTAAATTCTTCTGTAGGCTAAAGTCTTCAACTAGTATTACCTTGAGTACTGTGTCTAAGTGTTTGAAAAAGTTGGGTTCAATAGGCATTAGCTGGACTTAAAAGACTCATGTTGTTTTAAAAAGAAGCATTTTGAAGTTACTGTTTCTTTTCCGGTTTTAAAAACATCTAGTAAAATTTTGCCCAGCTCTTCTTTTATTGGTAGGAAAAACCAACAGGGACTACTATTAAGAGCTAGAGAGAAAACGGGATTTATATACTCACCTAAACACGTTAGTTGTAAATTTAGTTTCTCTTTCACTTTTCAGAAATGTACTGAAAAAAGATCAAAAACATAACTATCCATTTCTTTGGGATGTAGTTGGACCAGGGTTTGATCCTCAAAACCACAAAAACAAAATCATGTCATCTGCTAGTTCATAGTAAAAAAAAAAATTATTATGCAATCATTCTAGGCACATACTTCATTTAAAACTCTCCAGGCCATTATAATCTGTCCACATCCATAATATATTTTTGGGCAAGCCACCCAAAAAAGGTGATATGGAATACCCCAGTAATGTAATACAATTAAGAGAGATTTTGTTTTTGCCTTTAAAAAATTTATTAATGAACGCCTTACGGCTTTACAAATGTCTTGCTTCTGCACTGAATCACTTCCATTCAGAACAAAAGATCATCTGCACAACCTCCAAAGATCTGTTTGGGTTTATTCATGTTCCAAAAGTATGATTTTAGAATTAACGTAAATAACCCTTTTGACAAGTAAGAGATTTATAAGGTTTGTGTTCGCTCTACTTGGGGAGTAAACTTCTGAAATCCTTCCTTTGAAAACCTCATCCAAACCGCGTTACCGGTTCCTCCGAAGGAGCGATTAAGAATGAAAAGTGCTGTGGAATGGTGATGACAAGAAGTCACTATGCCACTTTTCCAATTATCAGTTGATAGTGAAGAAAAAAGCACAAAGGGTAAAGCTGGGCAAAGTCACAATGATATGGAAAGCCGGGATCTTTATCGGAAAGAGCCCCCCCC
>PVIC010035893.1:0-18870 GCA_004025085.1 Thryonomys swinderianus
CTTTGGAGGAAGGCAGAGTCCATAGAGTTTGGGTGTTGGCTTGGATTTAAAATTAAAATTCTGGGCCCAGAGATTTAGCTCAGTGGTTCTGGTGCCTGCCTAGCAAGTACAAGGTACTGAGATTGATCCCAGTAACCACATACGGCAGTGCCAGGTGTGGTGGCTCAGGCCTCTGATCCCAGCATTCGGGAGGCAGAGACAGGAGGATTGCTGAGTTCCAGGCTTGCCTGGGGTACACAGTGAACTCAGGGCCAGCCTGAATGACAAAGCAAAACCCTGTCTCAAAAAATAAATAAATAACTTTTAAAACTTAAATTAAATGAAATTTCTGTTTCTGCCCCTTAATAAATGTGTGATGAGTTTACCTATTTGCTAAATGAAGATAGATAACAGAGTTGTTGATGTGGTCCACTGCATAATCCATGTGAAATATAGAGATAATCCACATATGTGCCAGATATTATTGTTCTCAACATCACATAATATATACAAGCTTCTCAGACTATAGTACACTCAAGACAACTTTTCATTATTATTTTTATTATTAATCTTACATACAGAGTATAGTATTCTTAAGAAACTAACTTTTTTTTTTTTGAGACAGGGTCTCGCTTTGTAGTTCAGGCTGACCTTGAACTCACTATGTAGCCCATGCTATTCTTGGACTCACAGCAATCCTCCTTTTCCACTGCTTCCTGACTGCTGGGATTACAGGCATGAGCCCCATGGTCAGCCTAAGAAACCAATTTGATATGTCAGTCAGAAGGCAGAGTAGAGTTTTTAGTGCCATCTCCCTCCATATAAGGTAGATAGATAGATGTAGATAGATGATAGATAGATAGATAGATAGATAGATAGATAGATAGATAGATAGATAGATAGATAGATAGATGATAGATAGATAGATAGATAGATAGATAGATAGATAGATAGATAGATAGATAGATAGATAGATAGATAGATAGAGATACAGACATAGAAGCTTTACTTTGACAACCTCCCTCAAACAGAAGTACCTCTGTGTGTCTTGGGATCCAGTGAAGAACGTTCAAATATCATTAGAACAACAAAATCCATGACTAGATCTACAACAGCGAGAGGAATGGCTCCACTGGGCCCCCATCACCCCTCAAGTTGTCACCGTGGGGCACCCGGAAAGACCCCTCCACCTGTGATCCCTCTCACGGGGAAGATGAGGGTAGAGTGCAAGTGCAATGTTTCCACCCCCACCACATGCTCTCGAAGAAGCTCACTTCTTTTTTTTAACCTCCTCTACATTACTGAAGTGATCAATGTAGCTAAGTGGTTGGAAGAGTTTAGGATCAAGAAGGAGAGGCTGCAGGTCCTGGTAACTTCACACATGCCATCAAAAGGCCTCCGAATATGGTGCCTGGGACACCTCATCTGTGAATTCCTCCCAAACACATGAGTCACGGGTACACCAAATGCTGCACACATATCCACTTCCCTCCCTCAGGTCAGCTCCTCTCACAAACTGGCTCCATTTTACAAGGTGGGGGAATACACTATCCTAAGCAAACCACTTGGGAGCCTCTCAACACCTGCCATGGCTTTGTGAGGTGGAGAGAAGCACACAAATAAATGATATGAGCCAGGCACTTCTCAGAAACTATTTGAGAGAACCCCCAAACATCTAGCTGGGCTGCTGGTATAGCTTCGTTTCGTTTTGTTTTCCTACTGAGCCAATGAGTAAGCTCTGGGGGAAGTGGTGACGATTTCTTCCAATGTGCAGACAGTAAGGCACAACCTCTAGGAACATGAGAAAAATCAGGAAATCACAACGTTGCTGAGGGAACACAATAATATATCAGTATCAGATCACAAAGAATAGTGATCTATGAACTAACTAACAAAAAATTCAAAATAATTATTTTAAGGAAGCACAGGGAGCTACAAGAGACAACAATACGTGAGCAGGGTAGGAAGGAGCGGGGGTGCCCCTGGAGCTGGAAGGGCCTCTCAGGAGCGTGCCCAGGGCCCTGCCCTGTTTGCAAGCTACTGGGCCGGTTCGGAGCCTGGGGATGGACTGGTGAGGTCAGCTGAAATTATAAATGGCTCAAATTTGAACAGTTTTGAAGACTGAAATTTTAGGAACTTGTAAAACAGAAGACCTTGAAATGTGGTTTCAACAATGCCTCAGTTTTCTTCCTATAGCCCTTGTAATCTAGACAGCGGCTACATTCACATTTTCATATATTATTGCAGTAACACTCCACCATGTTGACCCTGCTTTGCCTTGTATCAGTGACACTGGAACAATGACTTCAGAAAAGTGCTTGTTTGGGGTGATGCTAAATATCGCCACATTTTTTTTTTTTTGAGACAGGGTCTTGCTTTTTGTAGTTCAGGCTGGCTCTGGGCTCACTATGTAGCCCAGGCAAGCCTCGAACTCAGCAATCCTCCTGCCTCTGCCTCCCGAGTGCTGGGATTACAGGCGTGAGCCACCACACCCGGCTATGGTCACATTTTTTATGTCTTGCTACCTTTTATGTTTGTTATAAGCAAGTTCTTGGCCTGAATCCTGAAGAGAACCTTATCATCAAATTAAACAAGGCTGGCGTTGTACTTGGAATACTGAGTTGTTTAGGAGTTTCTCTTGTAGCAAATTTCCAGAAAACAGTCCTTTTTGTTGTGCATGTCAGTGGAAGTGTGCTCACTTTTGGTGTGGGTTCATTATATATGCTTCTTTGGACCATCCTTTCCTACCTATTGCAGCCCAAAATTCACAGCAAACAAATCTTCTGGATCAGACTGCTGTTGCCTTTCTGGTGTGGATGTTAATTTGCTCATCAGTTTTGGACAGTGATGTCTTTGGCGTTGATATAGTACAAAACCTTCACCGGAATCCTGAGGAGAAAGGTCAGATGCTTCATATGTTCACTACTGCAGCAGATTGTCTATGTCATTTTTCTTCTTTGGTTTTTTTCTTGACTTACTTATGTGATTTTCAGAAAATTTCTTTATGTGTCAAAGACAGTTTAACCTGGATTAACCCTGTATGACACTGCTGATCAGTGAGCAAACACGACTACTCTCCAGAAAATTTAATGGAAGGATAAAAGATTTCTTTGATGTTTATGATCCTCAGGGATAGGGAAAGGTTCACAAATGCTGCCTATTACACTCTGAAATTTTCAACCAGTTATTCAGAGCTATCTGTGACACTGACAAATACTGATATTCAAGAGACAAAGCCATTTGATAGTTATTTTAAAGAATATCATTTAAAAATATTTATGCCTATATTTTCTATCCTAGAAAATAAAACCAAAGGACTAAAAAGAGAAAAGAAAATGAAAGCAATACATAAGCAATACTGGAAGTTAAAGAGATAAAAATAAATACAGAATTCTAGAAGTGAATTATGTAAGAAATTAAGTGAAGAGTACAATATGTAGCATCAACAATAGAAAAAAATCAAGTAGTATAATCCATGAAATATCAAGACAGGTCATTTGAAAGTATCCAGTCAGAGAAGAAAAAAAATGAAAAAGAATGAGAAAATCTTTAGTAACTATGGTACAAAATCAAGAACTAGCATTCATATTATAGAAGTCTCTGGAGAAGGAGCAAAAGAGAGGGTATATAAAAAACTTATTTAAAAATACATGGCTGAAAACTCCCTAAATAATTCTCTAAATTGAGAGAGAGAGAGAGAGAGAGAGAGAGAGAGAGAGAGAGAGAGAGAGAGAGAGAGAGAGAAACAGAGGGGGAGTGAGAGACAGGTGGAGAGACAGAGACGGACTGAGTCAGGAGCAGAGACAGAGATAGGCAGAAAAAGAGACATCCAGATGCATAAAGCTCAAAAGACCAAAATGGATTTAATCAAAGAAGACCTTATAAAAACATCATAATTGAGCTGTTAAAAAATCAGAGAAAACAGAGAATTTTGTTAGCAGAAAAGAGCCTTGTCACATCCAAAGGCCTCACTACAAGACTATCAGCAGCTATTTTAGCAGAAATATTGGAGGTCGAGAGAACGTGATGATATATTAAAGGTTCTGAAAGAATACTACTGCCGCCGGGTGTGATGGCTCACGCCTGTCATCCCAGCACTCGGGAGGCAGAGGCAGGAGGATTGCTGAGTTCCAGGCTTGTCTGGGCTCCACAGAGAGCTCAGGGCCAGCCTGAACCACAAATCGAGACCCCCGTCTCAAAAAAAAAAAAAAGAATACTACTGACAACCAAGACAACTTTCCTTCGGGAACTAAGCAAAAAGAGAGTTCCCAGACAAATGGAAGTTAACTAAATCCATCATCACTAAGCTTACTTTATAAGAAAAGTTAAAGGGAGTTTTTTGGTCTGAAGTGAAAGGACACTAATAACGTGAAAATGTGGGCTATAGCACAAGGGTCGGAGTTGACTAGTCACAGGGAGACAGCCGGGGTCCCCTGCCTAGGTTCTGGCTATAATGCTTGAGTTGAGCTCAATGAATTCCTGCAGGCTTGAACTCTGCCAGAGTCCAGGGTCCTGTAGGTGGGACTGACTCCACTAACTCACCAACGGCGGTAGTCAAGAGGATTTCTTCACTCTTCCAGTAGGTGTTTTTTTGGTGTGGCGGGCAGGCCAGACTGATGCACCGGAGGCCTCTGCCTAGGTCCCGGCACCGGCACCACACTTATTCAGACAAGTAGGTGGAGTCTCTGGGGGTTCCTCCCCACTCACCAGTCCCACATGAGGTCAGGCTCCGACTGTCAGTGTGGGCAGACAAGAAGATGGCGTCTCGGCAGGCCCCTCCTCTCACTCACTGTGGGAAGGTTGGCTAGAGTCGCGGGTATCAAAGGCTCGCCCACATAGCAGCAGCGCTTTATGGCCAGACAAGTGGATGGAATTTCTGCGGGATCCTCCTCCGGTGCTGGTCACACCAGAGCTCAGAGCCGGAGTCCGTGCCCCAGCGGCCGGGCCCACACGCCAGAGGCCTGCCACACAGCAGCAGCTCTCACTCAGGGTGGGCAGTCAAGTGGGTGGAATCTTTGCAGGCTCCCTCCCCCCTCAACTGATTTTTGATAAAGGTGCCAGGAACACATGATGGGAAAAGGACAACCACTTCAATAAAGGGTGCAGGGAAAACTGGATACTCCACATGCAAAAGAATTTCTTACCACACAATGTTTAAAAAGCAACTCAAAATGTATTAAAGACTTAAATGTAAGAGCTAGACCTTAAAACTGCTAAGAGGAAACAAAGTGGGAAACACTTCATGACTTTGGTTTCAGAAATGCTTTCTTATATACAATTAGTTCTTATATACAATCTCAGAAGCATAGACGCAGAACAAAAACAAATGGTATTACATAAAACTAAGAATTTTCTTTTCTGTATAGCAAAGGAAACCGTAAAGTGAAGATAAAATACAGGAAATGTGAGAAAATCTCCACAGGGCATACATCTAATAAGTTAATACTCAAAATATGAAAAAGACCCAGGCAGTGCAATAGCAAGAAAATAATCCCATTTAAAAACTACCAAAGGCCCCAAACAGATATTTCTTCAAATATGGCATACAAACGGCCAACATGTGGATAGAAAAAGGCTTGGCATCACTATCTTCAGGGAAATGCAGATTAAATCCACATTAAGGTATCGCCTTACAGTTATCAGAAGGCTGTCATCATAAACATGACAGATAAGTACTGACACAGACAGAGACAAAATGGAATTCTTGTGCATTGTTGAGGAGAACATACAGTAGTACAGTCATTATAAAAAGCAGTATAGAAGGTTCTCTAAAAATTAAAAATATGATTGGAATTTGATCCAATAATACCACACTGGGTGTACACTCAAAGGCAGTGAAAACAGTATATCAAAGAGACCTCTGCACTTTCATTTTCATGGGAATATAAGTTATAAAAGTTAAGCTTTAGAGGCAACCTAGGTAGCCAAGGATGTGGTTGAGTGGTGCAGCGCCTGCCTGGCAAGCACAAGGTCCTGCGTTTGGCGCCCGGTACTACCAAAAAAAAAAAGCTTAGGGACTGGGGGTGTAGTATCGCACCTACCTCAAGAGCACAAGGTCCTCAGTTTGACCCCTGATACCAAAAAACAACAATAACAACCTAAGTCACCAGAAAAATGGATACAAAATATTGTATATGTGCACAATAGGATACTATTAATTTTTTTGTTTTTCTTATTGTGATTTTGTCAATTATGATGACTATAATTAATAAGTATATTAGATTCTAAAGAATCACTAAGAATAGATTTCAAGTGTTCCTGACACAAAAATAAGTACATGAGGTTAATGTATCTTTCTACACTATATACATATTTCAGACTATCATCTGATACATAATAAATATGATGTTTCATTTGTCAGTTTACATCTTAATAATTAAAATGGTAACCTTGTGAAGTGATGGATATATTAATTGATCTTGCTAATCATTTTATAACACAGACATATATCAAAACATGGTGGTTATGATTTGGGTGAGTCCTCTGACCCCTGGAATGAAACATTGCAAATATAATCCTGAGAGTCATACGTTAATGATAAACAGAAAGCAGTGAGGATTAGATGAGGCAATGGAGGCAGAGCTCCTCTGGTGGCAATAGGGGCTTAAGAGAAGAGAAAGACCGGAACTAGCCATTTGTTATGCCTTGCATGTGATGCCCTCTGCCACGTTCAGAAGGCCCCTGATAGATGCTGGCACTGTGTAAAATCTGGTACATCTGAGCCTCCAGAGTCATAAGCCAAATAAGCTTCTATTTTTGGTAAATTGCCAGTCTATGGTTTGCAGCGATAGCAACAAAAGCTGGGCTACAAAAACATACTGTACACTGAAATACACATGATTTTTATTTGTTAATTAGACCCCATAAAGGTGGGGTGAAGAGAAATAAACCAACCTTGTCTAAATCAGTGGGCTCATCAGACTTTTTTGTGGACAGTTTTTTTCTTGTATACATTTGGAGCTGCTTTGGAGACAGAGTTTGCCTCCAGGCTCCTAGTAGATTCCACAGTATTTCTCTCAGATGACCTGCTTGGCTTCAGAAAGAGACATGCCTGCAGCCAGGCACCCCATGTGCACAGCGAGCAGAGGACATTAAGACAGTGAAATACTGAACTCTAGCACAAAGGGTCTGCTGTGCCTCACTGAGAGTTCTATAAAGCTCTGAAGTCCAAATTGCCCATAGAAATCACTTTGTGACCCAAATACGCACTATCACAAGGACATGATGAATACAACATTCAGGCGATTCTGAAACAATTCCCTGAATTGGGGAGAATGGATGTCATGAGCCCTTTCTCAGCTTTTCAGACATATGCAACCATAAACTGAAAACAGTGTTGTAAATATTAGGAATTGTCTTTGAGGGAAAAGAATTGGAACCTTGACAAAGACACTTTAAAGTTTGTTCTTGGGCCAGAGATCTAGCTCAGTGGCTCCGGTGCCTGTCTAGCAAGCGCAAGGTCCCTAGTTCAATCCTTGGTAACCACATACAACAATACTGGGCATGGTGGCTCCCACCTGTCATCCCAGCACGGGAGGCAGAGGCAGGAGGATTGCTGAGTTTGAGGTTTGCCTGAGCTACATAGTGAGCTCAAGGCCAGCCTGAACTACAAAGCGAGACCCTGTCTCAAAACAAACAAACAAACAAACAACTTTGTTCTTAGAACCACAGTGCTGCTGCAGGGCAGGACCCAGTTTTCATCATGGCAGAAGGTGAGGTAGAGCCTGACAGTGGAGGAGCTCAGTGCGTAACACGAGTGCTGCCTGGAGCAGGGTGCCCTACCTTAACTGGAAAGCTGAAAATCAGGGTGAGGACGTAGAAAGCAAGCAGAAGGACCAAGCTCTCTTCAAGTGGCCAGGACTGAGCACCCAGCAGAGTCTACCCCTTCTTGGAAGGAGACTTCTAAACTCAACCCTGCTCAGCTAGCTTTCTTCTGCGTGGGACTTCAGAAGCAAACCCGAGTGGCTTCAGAAGCTGCAGCCTCTAAGGTGCATCAGACTGACAGCAGCCACTAGGTTGTCAGCTGAAATGACAAGCCAGGAAGTGAAGTATATCTCACCTCTGCTGGGGTAGCAAAGCCCATTTCCAAAGATGTACTTATAGCACAGAGACCACAGGGGTTATTTACCTCTCTCATTCTCTCCTTTAAATATTATAAAAATAGGACAGTGACTTTTAAATGTCAAAGAAAGACACGAATCGATCCATAATTTCAAAACTGTAACTCAGTTGCTACTGTAGAATTTTGCATGAGTCTGTGAGGCTTGACTGGTTACACTCTAGTGTATGTACTATGGTTCATGGTTTGCCTTGTCCTCTAGTATTACATTCAGACATGTCCCCTGGGTTGCTGCCAGGAAAACCCTACGATATAACCAGAAGGCTGTTCCAGAATCAGAATATTAGAGTTAGAAGGGATCTGGAGATCATCTTCTGCAGGAATTCTCAGCAAGCTCTTTGGAGGTGGCTTCAGGCAATTTGGTCACCACTGAAATTATCTGCAGAATTCTACTACAAATACATACGCCTTTTTAGAGATAGTGATGTCCGTCTGTTGCCTTAGATTCTCAAAGCTGTTCACGCCCTAAAAAGTTGATCATTCCTTGTACACAAGACCATTCTGTACAGTCGTTTAAGTAGAACTTAATTTGGCTGGTTTGGAATGGCAGGTGTGGGGAGGAAATAACATAAGACCATAACATCCTTTAGAGGTGTGCAGTGTACCACCTGCACAATGTTCATTATAGTGCTGCATTCTAATATATCTTCATTTTACAGTTGGTACCACAAAGAACAAAAGGGATTTGCCCTTTCCCTGCTTCCTTCACTCTCTGCATGCATTTACTTCATTGCACTCACATTATAGTGCAGTAACTAGAGGGAAGATGTCTCTCTCTTACCCTCGGATTCCACATTAAGGAATCCGCTGTTGTGCACACAGTGCTGCATCTTCCAATATCAGCTTCATTATGAACTAAGAGATATTTGATTCTACCTCTGTTTGGCTCCTCTCTGTCTCTATTGGTACCAAACTCAGGCAGAGCAGAAGATGCTATTTATCATGCAATAAAACTTAAACCTATACATAGAGAATTAATGAAAAATTCATGAGTAGAAGAACAAAAAATTGCAGCGCATGCCATTAAAATCTAAGGACTGAATGAAAAATTAATCCCTTTTCTGAGTCTAGCTTGTAGGAATACATCACCCAAGGACCATTTTGTACTTCGTTATTTCTCTATTTAGAAACATCTGCATCCTCTTCTATTACATTTTGTAAGGGCTTTCAGTAATTTTAACAATTAATAGCTCATGTTTACAGCCCTGCAAACATTTACAAGTACATTAACTCATTCAGGTCTCCATAGGAAAAGCAGGTGTCACCTCCACTTTGCACAAAGAGGAGAACTGGCCCAGCAAGACAGAGTGACTTGTCCCTCAGCAGGGGAGAGCCAGGGCTCAGGGCGTGTTTGATCTGAGCTCACGACACAGAGGCTGTTACCGCAGGCAGCGTGAACAACACAAATGGGCGCTGTTGTCTGTTTCTCCTCGATATTCAGCTAAATGTACTGCCTTTCTTTGTCTCCTTGAAGATGAACGTGATTCTGTGATCAGATGGGACCAATACAAGAGAAAAAAGGGATACAGCTCACTCTGTGACCAAAGCACTTAATTTTTGGTGGTCAGCTCACCAGGTGTCCCTCCTTCCTTATTGCAGTCTCCAATACACAGAAGCACTTTTTGACTTGCAGCTCTTGTAAAACCAAAGCAACCTGAGATGATGAGCTACACAGAAGACCTTTTCTCCCAGAGCCGTCTGGTGCTGCATCAAACTTTGCTTGAGCAAAAACTTAATGTGTACTATGTGAATCAGGAAGATTGTGTTCTTTAACTGTTTGTTACTAAATTTTAGACATATTCACAAACAGAATGTACCCATCTCCCAGCTTTAATAATTTTCATTCTGTTGGTTTAAAAAAATATTTATTGGTACATTTCATATTTATTACTAATTTCATATGATGACATTCATCACTAGGATCTTGTACCTACACATAACATCTTATTTTTAAGAAAACTTCAGGCACATTGAATCCATAATATTTCAGAATATCTCTCTAAAAGCTGGAACTCTAAAACTCATTTTAATGAATTTATTATACCTAAAGTTAATAATTTATTAATAATAAACTTCTGCCTGTTAACAGTTTGGTTATAGAGTTCGTTTGTATTGAGTTCAATTAAGATTCATTCACTGTCATTCATTTTTATATCTCTTATGTATTTTTTGACCTAGTAACCTTCTCCTAGTCTGTTTTTCTCAGAATTAACTTTTTTTTTTTTTTTGCTTTTGAGACAGGGTCTCGCTTTGTAGTTCAGGCTGGCTCTGAGCTCACTATGGAGCCCAGGCAAGCCTTGAACTCAGCAATCCTCCTGTCTCTGCCTTCCAAGTGCTGGGATTAGAGGCGTGAGCCACCACGTCCGGCATTGTGGTATGCGGTGTTGTTGGTGGGCGTGTCTCCACGCCCAGCATTATATGTGATTACCGGGGATCGAGCTCAGGACCTTGGGCTTTCGAGGCAGGCGCCGGAACCACTGAGCTAACCCTTCGGCCCCTCAGAATTAACTCTTACCTGTTGAAAATATAATTTGTTATTTCTATAGGACTTCCCACAGTCTTGATCTTTATTGATTATATCATTGTAATGTTATTTAACATGTTTGTCTGTTTCCTTTGCTCCTAAAAATAGGTAGGTAGACGTAGAGACTTAGATTCACATTGAAGGGGATGGTAGGCAGGGCCACTTCCCAGACGGTGCAGAGTACTTCCTTCAAGAAGCACGCAAGTCCTGGCCCATCTCCTTCTGTGATGCCAGCATTTGATGCTAATCATTACTTACACCTGTTAATTCTTGAGGGCTTGTGAATAGTGCTGACTCAATCCTTCCTTCCTTCCTTTCTTTCTTACTTCCCTCTCTTCCTCTTTCTTTCTCTCTTCCTATTTCTTGCGCCATTCATTCTTTCTACATCGGGAAACTTCTCCTCATTGACTTGCTTGCTACCCAGAGTAAAGAATGGAACAATGCTTCACTCTGTTTTAGTTGTTATCTTACTGTTGCTTGATCCCTTCTTTGGAAAGAGGATACTTCTGCATCTTAGTTACTGGATTCTTTTCACAAGGCTCTGGTGGTTCCTGATGGATTGCTTGCTGACAGCAAGGTGTTCTAGACAGCATACATTAATTTTTCTAGGACTGTCATAACACGTTACTGTGAACTGAAACAACAGAAGCATATTCTCTCCCAACTTCTGGAGGTAGATGTACAAAATCAAGTTGTCAGCAGGATCATGCTTCCTCTGAAGACGCCAAGGAAGAATCCTACCCTCTCTTTACCTAACTATGGTGACTGCTGGCAAACCTTGGCATTTCCTGCCCTGCCCCTGAGTTATGCTAATAACTGCTTCCATTGTCAGAAGGCCTTCTTTCCTATTCTCTTTTTTTGTTTTCTTCTTCTTTTAAAGACAGCATTGAGATACCACCCACTTGAATCCAACATCGCATTGTAGTTTAAATAATCACATCATCAAAAATCTTATCTCAACATAAGGTCACATTCTGAGGCTCTGGGAGACAAAGGGAAAGTCTATAGACACACACACTGGAAAATTATACCATTGAACTTTATAGTGGACAAAGCACAGACAGAAAAATAATGACAGAAGCTTCGAAGGTTATTGAAAGAAGACAAAGCACAGGTTTAATAGAGCAGTGGTATTCTGGCATTAAGGTCTGAGAACTTTTCTCTCAATGGTAACCACCAAAGGGACATCACACACGAGGGAGGAGGCCATGTTGTCAACAGCAGATCCCACATCTTGTTACTTCCCTTACTGTGAGGCCTGTCACATCCTACATCTCTTTCTTCCTTATGATGACTGGGTGGCAGTGGCAGTCAGAGAGGAGGTCACTGCCATTTTTTGTGCAACTGAGCAAATAGAGAATAAACTGGCCCTGAGTGTGGTTTCATTATGAGAAGAGAAAGAAAATATTAAGGGGAGATTTTCTTAGGGAAACTGATGAGTGAGTCTTCATAGAAATTGGTGCCATGGAGGTGTTGCATATAGGTAAGTTCTGGATAAGTTTCACAATCTCTTTGAGCTTCAGTTTTTTTAACTGAAAATGAAGAGTAATAATGAAATCAACTTTATATATTCATGTTTATAATTACTAATGCATTTCTTGAGCTTCTTCTATGTGTCAGGCACCATCAGGGGCAGCAGAGGTAAGGCACTAGAAAAAATAGACAAAAATCCCTGCCTATGGAATTATGTCTCAGTTCAAGTAGTTGTGAGGTGCAAGTTAAAGAACAAATGTAAACACCTGGAAAGCAATGAATCTCCAGAAAAGTTGGATTCCCTCTGTTGAACCTGATTCTGCATCAGAAGTGGAGATAGCCAAGCCATGTGGCTTGCAGTGACTTGTATAAGTGAGGACTCCCACCCAAGAAAGACACCAAACCCACCCAGAGATTCTAGTGTGCCCTGACCAAATTAGCAAGGCAAGAGTCACTTGGAATAGACCATAATGTGTATTCTCTGAGGAGAGAGAGGGAAGTTTGTTTTAATCTAAGGAAATTTTTGTTTTGTTTCCTTTTGCTGTCCTAATGTGATTTCTCACAAAGAAGGATCGTGGAAGTTTTCCTGGTAAGACAGTATTACATTATCCCCTTTTTAAAATACATGTGATTGTGGATATTCACTAAAATCCTTATCTCCCCTTTAAAAGCTGCAAATCTCCCAGAGCCCTGACTGAGCAGCAGCATTAGGAATCTGATGATGGAGTTTGGACAGATAGTTTAGTGATCTCTGAGGCTAACAATGGGTAGCTCATCTCCATGGTCTCGGTGTCTGGAAGGGCTGTCAGAAGTTCTGGTTTGGGGGTCCAGGATTCTTCAACAGGCATGTTGACTGCAAAATCATTTACAGACAGGAGTCTTGGATTCAGAGAGGTGGGTAAGACCACTAAACACTTAGAGATAGACAAGGGTAGTCTTCATCGTGTGTGGATGATGTCTTTTGGGAACAACTTAGTCAGCAGACATATAAATATTATGTATTACACACATATACTAATAAAAATAAGAAAATAATATTTTTTCTTGAGACAAGGCCTCACTTTGTAGTTCAGGCTGGCCCTGAGCTCACTATGTAGCTCAGGCAAGCCTTGAACTCAGCAATCCTCCTGCCTCCGCCTCCTGAGTGCTGGGATTACAGGCGTGAGCCACCACACCTGGCAAGAAAACAAAGTTTTAAGAAGACTGTATGCTTCTCTCCAAGGAAGTCCTGTGAGAAGCACATGTGTTCACGCGGCCCTTGGCAAACTCACATGTTTTTGGTGCTGGATTTCCAAGACTGCGTGCTTTGGAACCAGGCTGAGAGAAAACAAGAGAACTCAACTTCTTGCTTTTAGTTGGAAATTTATATTTCAGGTGTGCTACAGACCAAGGGAAGGTCCTAATCAGATTTTGTTTCCCTGAAAGGTTGAGTGATGACAGGAAGTTTACTCCCCATGTGGAAACACGACAACTTGCAGCATCAGAATTTACATTCTTGAAAGCAAAATACAAAGAAATCATGAGGCAGAAGAAGGCACTTTGGTCGGAACTCAGAATGACCTCTCACTCTTAGGTAGGATCAAACTCCTCACAAAGCAGACAGTTGAGAATGTGATTGTATTTTGTTTAATTACACCATAAATCTGCTTAGAATCAAGAAAATAGGAGCAGAGGCACAGCTGTAGAACCCCTGGGGAACATGAGTGTTCAACAAAGGTACCACTTCTCCGGGAATTTTAAGCAATCTGATGGGAGAGGTTTCTGTCATATTACCCCAGCTCACTTGTGGGGAAAACTGATCTTGGGGAAGACACGGTTGACAGGATGCACATCACATATCCAGAGGTATGTGTTTGTGTTCCAATCCCCCCTGCAGACATGACCTCTGCCCTGGAGGAAACACAAAGATGGTGGCAGAGCACGCTAGATGTTCTTTCTCCTGAAAACATTTAAAGGAGTCAACTCAAAGACAAAACCACAGGATAATAGGAAACAGAGTGGAGACAGAACTTTGAATAATATCGTCATTTTTTAAACAACTGTACTATCTTTATTCTAATAAAAAGGCTCAGGGTAAGTTAAAGAACACTTTCTGTTCAGCTTTGAAGAATAAGCAGTGATTACACTAAATTAATCGTAATTGTACTATTGCAATTGCAGCCTCATTCATTTTAAATTCTCACAACTCTGTATCACTTAACAATATAGTAACTGCTCATGGTAGGTATTTAACAGATTTCCTCAATAAATATTTTATTGTGTATCTCCTGTACGTTGCTATGCTGTGTATTGGGAACAAGAGCAGTAAACATTCACTGACATGATCCCTGCCCTCATGGAACTGAGAGTTGGGACCTTGTAATAGACTGTACCTACTATAGAGGTCTCTGGGCATGAGGAGATAAAACTAAGGGTTACAACAAATTGAGTGAAAGCTTACAAGGCTTATAAGAAGGAGGAGGTGGCAGTCAAAGGAACCATGCCTGCAAGATCCTGGGCAAGGACACTGGGGGACCAGCTTAGAGAAACTGAAAGAAGTGATTATGACTGAGAACAGATGGTGAGCGCTTGCTTAGATGACAGTAAGACGGGGAGAAAGAGAGATGATATTCTAACCTCTGTGCCTCAGAATCTTCATCTGTAAAGTGAAGATTTTAGTAGTCTCTACATCTAGGTATTCACATGGTTATGAGAATAAAATACAATATACGTAAAACACTGAAACAATGGTGTTGGATTAGCTGCTATTATCTTTTTCTACATTCTTCTTATTAAATTCTATCTGTGTTATGATATTAGAGACCTTGCTTCATCCTTTATTATATTATCAATGGCTTGAAGCTAGGCTCTCTTTCCTGCTCATCTTTGGATTGCTTGGATCTTGAGTGCAACAACAGATAAATAAATATATTTTAATCATATTTCCTAGAACTGATATAGTGTGATCTCAAGGCCTTTTGAGTTTTATCGTTTGAAGACCATCACTTAAAAAATATTTTGTATCATGCTGGGCATGGTGGGTCACGCCTATAATCCCAGCACTCGGGAGGCAGAGGCAGGAGGATTGCTGAGTTCAAGGCTTGCCTGAGCTACATAGTGAGCTCAGGGCCAGCCTGAACTACAAAGCGAGACCCAGTCTCAAAAAAAAATATTTTGTGTCAAAACCTATACTAGAAAAGACCATAGGTCATGATTTTGATTTTATAAGTGTTCACAAACAAGCACATCTTCATAATCTGCTGTCAGACCCAGAAAGAGCATTATTTGCGCTCAGAAACTCTCTTGTCCTCATTTCTAACACTATCCATCTCCCAGAGTAACTACCATCCTGATCTGACTTAAAAGTATCCATACTTTCTCAAATAATATATATTCTTTGATGTCTAGTTTTTTGCCCTCCATATTGTGGTTGTGAGACCACCCATATTGTTGGGTGTAGCTGTAGTTTATTCATTTTCACTGCTGGAATCTGTACCATAAATTTTGTCTATTCTATTCCAGATGGGAATTTGGACAGTGCCTAGTTTGAGACTGATGTAGATATACTGCTTTCAGTATTTTAGAACATTTTATGTGGTGAGTACATATACACATTTTACAGATGTACACCTAGAAATGAAACTGATGGGATCTGACTCTTTCTCTCCTCTCTCTCTCTGTCTCTATCTATCTATCTATCTATCTATCTATCTATCTATCTATCTATCTATCTATCTATCTATCTATTTCTCTGTCTGTCTGTCTTAGTAAATATGGTTCAGCTCTTTTCCAGAGAGACTGTACCAGCTACAGCCACCCATAGTCTATGAAGTTTTAGCTTTGTCACAGCCTCACCAACGTCTGTCATTTTCTCTCTTGTTCACCCTAATAATGTTTAAGATTATCAGTCTGGGATATCATGATGGTTCCCTGTCAAAGATCTTTAAACATTCAACAAACAGTGAGGAAGAGCCTGCTTTCTTCTAGCATCTGTGGATTCCAGTGGAAAAGAGGGTGGTTTTAGCTTGTGAGCCCTCAAGGTTCAAACTGAGAAAAGAATGATGAATTGAATTCTCAGATACACAAACAAGGTGTCTTTTGAATTCTGAGGTGAGGAAGAGATTGCCACAGGTGAGGAGAGACCTGAGCTCTCACAGGAAGAAATGTACACCCAGAACAGGAAGCACAAAGGGTTGGTATATCAGAGTCTGGTATGTGGTTTCCCAGGGTGTCCACCCTTTGACCCCAAAGCACAGATACATTCTGCAACACCTGCTCCATCCCTTCTTAGAAACCTCTGAGACAACTGCCTCATCACCCCCAAGGAGATCCTATTTTCATAGTGGATATTCAATAAAATGAATAACAGTAACAATCCCTTTCTATTTACTAAACATCATCACATGCTGGACATTTAGAGAATTGCATATACTCCTCCCCCGAAAGCTCCTACAAAGTAGACTCTATTGTTATCTCATCTTGTGGCTGAGGAAAGTGAGTTTGCTAAATATGCCCAAATCACATTGTAGAGATTTATAGAGTGAGGAATTGAATTTATATTCTTCTGATTTTTTATTACATGCTCTTTTTCTCTTATTTGGAGCCAAAGCTACCTCCCCTTGCCTATTTTTCTTAGTCTATTATTTCCTTTTTCTTATACTACCATTTTTGAAAAATAAAACAGATTTTTCAGGAAAAAAAAGTAAGCAGATGTGAAGGATTGCATTTTATTATTTTAAACTGGTTATTAGAAGCTGAAAAACACACATTTAGAGAATAAGACTATTTAAATTAATGCACAGAGAAAAAACATTTTTTACAGGGATAAAGGAACTCGGTGGACCTCTTTGATATAGGACAGAATGAATATTTCTACAAGAATTATTTTGCATAGCTCTTGGCTACCTACAACTCACAGTTGAGAAGTAGCTCAAGATGATGGTAGATTAAAATCAGCCTCAGAGGCGTCCTCTGTGCAATGAATTATTTTCATTTATGCACATTTTCCCTGCACTACTCTTCACACATTTGAAGAGGGTTGTTATGTTCCCCCGTGTCTGTCTCTGTATACATAGTCCCAGTTCCCTCTTGTGATCCTCTTAGGATGAGTTGGCAAATCTCCTCTGCATCCTGGTTTTTCATTACCTTACCTGTTCAGGCTGCCATGAAAATAATACAAACTGGATAACTTGTAAACCACAGAAATTTATTTCTCAAAGTTCTCATTGTTGAGAGTCCAAGAGTCTGCTACTGACAGATTCAGTCTAGTAAGGACTCATCGTCTAGGTCACAGCCAGCAACCGTTTGCCACATGGTGGAAGGGACTGAAGAAGTCTAGGGAATTTCACCCAGAATAACACTCTGAATGGTACTAGAATTTCACCCAGAATAACACTCTGAATGGTACTAGAATTTCACCCAGAATAACACTCTGAATGGTGCCTGTTATTTTAAATTAAGTGTTCTTAGAGACTAGCAGACACTTGAGGTGTCTTAATGCTGATATTCATTTATCCACCCAAAGGACAAACCTTTAACCTTCCCCCTCCCAGAGGAAAATTATTGATTTTGGCCTATTTCCAGAGATTTCATTAATTATACTCACTGCAGGAAGGGAAACTGAAGAATATCATCACATCTGGACAGATTTTGTTCCAAGCTGTTTATGTCCAATGCACATTCATTCTTATTTTTAAAAAAAAGGCATTTGTAAATGCCAGTGCACCATAGCTCATGAACTTAACCTGTTCCATAACTCTGGAAAAGATGGCTGTGCTTGTGTTTATGTGGGAAAGATGGCCATAATTGTGTTTGTCATCCAATACAGACTTTGCCAACAAATCCAAAATCTTGCCCGATGCCGCTGTTTGCAAATCAAATTGTTCACAAACAGAAACATTTGTGAACTGAGGTATTCCTGTGTTGTGTGTCTCTAAGAGAACACCACAACTAATTTGGTCGTCAGTGGACTGGGTCTGACAGTTCTTGAAACTGAGCTGAGGTCCACTGACTCCTGTCATGGAAAAAGAGCTTTCAGAAAGAGTCACTGGAAGACTTTCCAAAGGTAGAAACCCAAAAGTATACACTCAAAAAAAAAAAAAAGGGTCCTTGAGGCAGAAGCATACATTATGAGGGGAGCTGAGTGTATGTATGGGCCTTGGGGGCAATTCCAAAAGTATGTTCTAGGATGTGTGTACCCACTTTCTGTCAGGTTATGCATTTGACAGGTGGTGTTAGAGTGCAAACCATCTACATAGCTTTGAAGTTGAGATGTTCTACCCACTAATACTGTTGCTTCCTTCAGGCTGGAGAAAGCATGATTTATAGGTGAAAAGGACAGGTCCAAAGCTTAGTGTACAAGCTGATTGTGTGTTATAGTTTATATCCAGGTGTTTCCTAAAGCCTCATTAACTTATAGATGGGGCTTTGGGAGGTGATTGGGCCTTCCCTAAATCAATAGGAAAACAAACAAACAGACCAAAAGCCCACTGTTGGTGGGATTGCAGACTTGTGCAACCATTGTGGAGATCTGTGTGGAGATTTCTCAGAAAACTAGGACTACAGGTCCCATTTGACCCTGCTATACCCCTGCTAGGTATATACCCAAAAGAACTTAAAAACTCACATTGGAAAGACAGATGTACACCCTTGTTCATAGCAGCTCAGTTCGTGATAGCTCAATCTTGGAAACAACCCAAATGTCCATCAACTGGAGAGTGGATAAAGAAGATGTGGTTTTTTTTTACAAAATGGAGTATTACTCTGCCATAAAGAATGACAAGATCGATCCATTTAG
>PVIC010035894.1:0-18921 GCA_004025085.1 Thryonomys swinderianus
AAGAGTGGGGTGAAGGCGAATTAGTTACTCTTTTTTAATTCCTTAACACCATGTGTGCAAATCTACCAACACTGCAGGTTATCAGAAATTGCTTTCCTTTCTTGAAAAATATTCTGCTGAAACTCTTCCAGTCTGATCCATTGGCCATCTCCTTGGGATCTTTGTAAGGAAGTTTCAGTGACTTTTACCAGTTTTATGACATATGCGAAGTGGTATCCATGCAACTACAAACATATCCAAATGCTGAAATTGCCTGAAGCTTATTCCTGAGGAAAATACTGGTTTCATGACACAGACACGTTTGTGTACAGGTCCCAGCAGCCCCATATTCAAGCAAGAATACAAATTACACTCTTTAATTTTCATGCTGTTGTCTAGCTAGTTTTTCAAGTTAATGGGTTTCTTACTAGCCAAAGATTACTTTAAATTTTACCTAGACTCTCAATCGGCCATGATAAATTAAATATCTGTAACATAATACTTCAAAGACTGGGATACTTAGAACTGTGTGCAAGAATCCACTCTGTGATACCACTGCGGGGGGGGTGTCTTGAGAAGATAGATATTTTTAAAGTTTCGTCATCTTGTGTTGAGTAGTACTACAGTTTACTGTAGAAAGCAAAATCCATGAGACATAGCTCAGAATCAAAATACAATAATAATGTGGGATTTTCTACCACTTGGCAACTGTAAGATTCAAGCCTCACATCCAAAGTGTTTCTCAGTAGGTAACTGGAAGTTAATATATACAACCACAAAGTCTTTGGTTCAAGGTTAAACTGATCTTGTTGAAAGGGTGATCAGAAGAACACCCAGGTGGAAGAGAGACTGCAGCTCATCAAATGCTTCATCTGTACATAATAACCTAATAACAGTACAATAGAAAGCCACTGTTTTAAAGGAAGTAAGGAGACAGAATCTGAAGGTATCTTTTTTGAAAAGTACAGTTCTTTGGAAAAATAAAACACTGTGTATTCCAGCCCTAGTGGACCTGTCCTATTCAACATGATCTGATGAAGAAGATATTTTGGACCCTGAACACAAGGTAGTGCTTTCAAGAGACCCACTTAGGCATTTACTGCAGGCAGAAGCTTTAAGCTAAAAGGAACGTCATGCCAGCAGTGATAATACTGAGTGCTCAAAAGCCCACGTCATGGACGATCTTTCGGGTCGCACAAGAATAGAGAAAGTGCGGTCAGATGATATGGCCATAAATGATTCAACCAGAAAAAATGAAAGGCGTCTCCTCCAACCGTAATCACACTCTGCATTTGTATAGCACTTTAAAAGACCTTTTCTGCAGAGTTTTCACAGCTTTCAGTTTATTTTATCCACACACCTTAACTTGAAGACAATTGAGGCTAAGCTGGATAAAATTCACAGCATTTTGTGTGGGAAGAAATGAAGGCAAGGAGACAGAAAGGGACTCGTCCGATGTCACCTGGGTAATCAGAAACAAATTTGGAAAGAAGACATCTCTAGGTCTCAGCTTCAGAAAGTCGTTATTATTTTAAGATGCCTGTGACTCTGACGAACACATTTAGTGAGGTTTGCTGTTACTTCAGGGGGCAGATACACCTGTATTCCTGCTGACGACCCTTCCTTCCCTCCATGCAATTCCTGGCCAGCTTATCTCTTCTTTCCTCCTCGTCAAAGCCAGTTGCCCAACCATGGGGTAATGGCACAGAAGCTTGCCTTTAGCATCTGCCTATTTATTAACTCAACTTCTCAATTAGATGAGATTGACATGGAAAAGCGAAGAGGAACAATCGATATTAAAGTTGGTTATTTGTTCTCATTTCTAGTCACGCTAAGCCTGCTGTTCATCAGTAGGTAATGATAACCACAGGCAGCCCCGGGGGTGGACATAAGCCTTGGGGCTGGACAGACGCCACTCAGTTCTGAAACCCTGCCTCCCGCTCATTGTGACCTTGCACAAGTTATTCAACCCTGTCTAGTTTCAATTTGTTTAACTGGAAAGTGAGTCCAATAACCCCCATCTCACAAGACTCTTGGAAATATTAAGTAATACACTGGAGTACATAAAACCTCTCTAACAATTATCACTTCCTGAATGCAAGATCAGAAAGAAGGTCTGAGGTCAAAGCCCCAGGCTGACTTGGTGAGGACCATCTTCCCATCTGCTGGCCTCTGTCTTCTCAGTGGGTTCTCAAGTGGGAGAAAAGAGGGATAAAGTTCTCCAAAGTCACATTTGTAAGGGCATTTTATTTCATTTATACGTGTTCTACTTCCCTAACCAAATTATTTCTCAAAGGATCAAATGCTTGATACTGATCCATGTGGGATTGGGATTCAAACATGTATTTTACAGTAACACAAACCATCTGTCAGTTATACATAGTTATATTGTAAAATATTTAAATATAGGGCCAGAGGGTTAGCTCAGTGGTTCCGGCGCCTACCTCGCAAGCACAAGGTGCTGAGTTCGATCCCGGTGACCACATACAATGCTGGGCATGGAGACTCACACCCACCAGCCATCAATACCACATACCACAGTGCCGGGCGTGGTGGCTCACGCCTGTCATCCCAGCACTCGGGAGGCAGAGACAGGAGGATTGCTGAGTTCAAGGCTTGCCTGGGCTACATAGTGAGCTCAGGGCCAGCCTGAACTATAAAGTGAGACCCTGTCTCAAAAAAAAAAACATTTAAATATAGGGCTGGGGATTTAGCCCAGTGATTCTGGCATCTGCCTGGCAAGTGCAAGGCCCCAAATTCAATCGCTACTAATCACACACCACAGTGTTGGGTGTGGTGACTCGAGCCTGTAATCCCAGCACTCGGGAGGCACAGGCAGGAGGATTGGTGTGAGTTCAATGCTAACTTGGGCTAACAAGTGAGTTCACGGCCAGCCTGAACTGCAAAGTGAGACCTTGTCTCAAAAAGCTTAAAAAAAAAAATTAAATATATTCAGAAATCTAATGGCTAAGTATTTCATTCTGGAAAATAATATCGATCAACTGTTTTGTTAAAAATTCACAAATTAAACATTGCAAATTAATATAGATATTAATAATAAATAAGCAACTAAAGATAATAATAAATAATTAAAGATATTAATAATAAAGATATATTAATAAAGATATAGAAGTAAGGGGAATAACATTCCTTCTTCATTTCACGTTGTACATTTGTTAACTTTCTCTGATGGTCTTTTTTTTTTTCTTTTTTCTTTTTGAGACAGGGTCTCACTTTGTAGTTCAGGCTGGCTCTGAGCTCACTATGGTGCCCAGGCAAACCTCGAACTCAGCAATCCTCCTGCCTCTGCCTCCCGAGAGCCGGGATGACAGGCGTGAGCCACCACGCCCGGCGCTCTGATGGTCTTTTGATGTAATTACTATAATTTCCCACTTATTTAATATTAATTCTGTGTTGCTCTGGAGTTATGTTTTGGCTACGATAAAGTGCACACTAAGTTCATTTTGAGTAAAAGAAGTTATTCTAGATTAGCTACATGACTTGGATTCAGTAAGTTGCCGGACCTGAGAAGCAGAAATGCGGCTTTGAAAGGAAGCAGCAGCTCTCTACAGGGACTGCTGCGGTAACCCCTGCCTGAGAGGCCCGACTTGTCCTTTCTAATGGCCCGCCCGGTGCACTTCGGGTTTGCCTCAGCAGTTCCTTGCACACACACACATATATCACCTTATGTATATGCACAGCGACCTATGGAGAAGTATCTGGATCAGCAAATGTACACGTCTGTAGACATATAGATCAAGATAGCCCTTCTTCTCTAGTCTAACCTTTGCTGACCCACCTTCTCCTTCCACAGCAAATGTGCAGACCTGTATTTATTTTATGTGAAATATGTTGTAAGTCTAGAATGACTCATGTGCACGTGTGTGAGCATGTGTGTATATGTGTATCTGTGTGTGTGTGTGTGCGCGCGTGCGTGTGTGCATGTGGTTGAACTACATGAGTTTGCTCTTTTAAGATCAAAGGTATCTTCATGGGCCAGGGACTTAGCTCAAGTGGCACTATGCCTACCTTGCAACCCCAAAGGCTCAAGTTTGATCCCTGGTATTGAAGAGAGACAGAGAGACAGAGAGATACAGAGAAAGAGAGACAGAGAGAGGGAGAGAGACAGAGACAGGGAGAGGGAGAGAGAGACAGAGAGACAGAGAGATACAGAGAAAGAGAGACAGAGAGAGGGAGAGAGACAGAAACAGGGAGAGGGAGAGAGAGACAGAGAGACAGAGAGATACAGAGAAAGAGAGACAGAGAGAGGGAGAGAGACAAAGACAGAGAGAGGGGGAGAGAGACAGAGATCATCAAGGGAAATACATCAGATTTACTTTTATCTATTGTGCTAAGGAATCTCAGCCTATATTATCTAGCAAGTACTGGAAAATATGAACACTTAATGAGTCCAGAGATTAACTATGCCCAGGCCCTTTATTTCTTTTCTAGTCATATAACAAACTGGAAACCCATAAGAATTCCATGCCTTGCCCTTCCTCGGGTTACTGGCAACTCTAACAAAGATCAGGGAAACAAGTCTCTGGTTTTTTCCCCCATCTTCCCCCCAGAGTGGATCATCAGATCTCAGTGTCTTACCCTGCAGGGTATGGGTCAAACCTCAGGTAAGGTTCAGGAGCGCAGCCTAGAATATGTTTCCAGTAAAACAGTTCCAAATAACTGTCGCTTTGTCAACCCGTAGCTTCAGAAAAGCCAGCGTCCCACTAATGAGCTTTTGCTCCTTTCCCTCCCAGACAAACGCCATCAGTACCACTAAGTTGGAGGGTATAATCTCTCTTGCCTTTTCCAGTCTTCCAGACACTCTCATTGTCCCTGGAATCATTTCCAGCATAGCGCGGCCCGGGGCCTGCAAGTCTGCTTTGACCCAAACCAAAGCCGTTTCTCCTTCCCAGACAAAGCAGCCAAACTTTGCTTTGTGCCCTTTTCAGCTGAAGCATCATTTCCCATTATGTGCCCAAGTAGGTCGCAATCTATCTTCCTTTGCAGAGTTGTGATGTTGCTCCGCAGGTCCTAATAAACTGGCAAGGCCAATGAAGCACTACATAGACTATCCGTAGCCAACCAACCCGACGAAGAACAGACAGATGCATTAATACTCTGCCTTTTGTCGTTGAAGATTACCGGAAAAGAGACTTCTGTTCCTCAGTTTTATTGAGCTAGTGTCTTTTGTCCTTTGTTGACCAACTAATTTCAACGGACGCTTACTCGATACCTAATATATTTGTGTGCTATTTGGCCTGTTTCAAGCATGTAATGTCATTTAATCATCACAGTAATAACTGTGATCTAAGGATCCACAACAGTCAGCAGAGATAATTTGGCACTTAAAAGCTTCCCGAATCAAGCAGCTAAACATTGACAGGCATGGGATTCAAATAGAGATCTCTTTACAGCACCAAGTCTGATACATATTCCATTTGATTGTTGGTTTCTAGGTTCTCAAGCTATGACTGACCTGACATAGGAGTGATTTGAGTTAATTAGGTTACAGGAAGAGTCATACACCTCTTTAAAAAAAATTTAATGTGAAATAGGGACATTGTACATACACATTATTATCACATTCAACATTGAGAATTCGTACCAGTACATCACAACTTAATTCTCATTTTTTTCCCATTGTCTTCCCCACCCTACAACTCCTACCCCTAATATACATGAGCTGGTTTCCTCTTTTTTTTTTTTTAACCATCACAGTTTTTTCTTTCCCCTTGTTATTTACCCCTACCTCCCATTTTCCTTAGGATATTTTCTATTTTAAAGTATCTATCATACATTCTAGGGCTTATTTACATTTTCAGTTTCTCATGCCAGAGAAAAGATACAGTGCTTACACCTCTGTGACCTATTTATTTCACTTATGAGTATGTCCTCAAGGTACTCATAGGTTATGAATGACTCAAAGTTAACATTCTTTATGACAAAGTAATACTTCATTTTATAAAAACAACCACAATCTTACCTATAATGAATAGCTGGGCAAACATCCAGACCTTAGCTGTATGGACTTACAACCAACTTGAATTACAACTAGCCCTCAGGAACTGATCGAGTTCAAAAGTTAAGGACTCACCTCTATATTGAAACTTGCATTTATGAGATGATTGACTTCATGAGCTAAAGAGAGAGACAGACAGACAGACAGACAGATAGGCTTCTTCCAAATGACTTTTTGTAGCAAAACTGTCTTTTGCTTTCTGAGTATTTATTTCTCATTTCCCCTCATTTTCATTTGAAACTGTTTTACAGATTGTGCAAACTGCGACTGAGGAGGAAAAGTGAGTCTCGAGCTGGATGGCTGGAACTGCGCCACATCACCCTCGACAGCACCTGGTGGCTGTGTCCGTCCAGTCTCTGAGCAGGAAGGTGAGACCCGGGCAGGGAGGAGCAGAGCAGGCACAAGAGGAGGTGGTGTTCAGTCCTTCTCAGGTTCTGACCCCTCTCTCCATTCTGCTGCTGCTGGCATCGGCCAGGATTTGGAAATCTCCCCAATTCCCCTGAATGGTCTTATTTTTTAAAAACAGTTTTCAGTTCCTTGGAATCAAAAGAGCTTTGATGCACCAGAGAAGGCACAGAACATACTTTGTCCCTGTTTTGAGGTTTATAACAGGGATCTATTCTCTTCTTTTCCTTCCTGTCCTAATACCGAGGACTGAATCCAGAGCCTTCAACTGAGTCACTACTGTCTTCATCTTCTTCCTTTGAGACAGGGTCTCGCCAAATTGGAAGGTTTCCCAGGGGGTCTTAAGCTTGTGATCTTCCTCCCTCCATCTCCAGACTGCTGAAATTAGAGCCAAGCGTCATCGCCAAGAGCTAAGGATTCTTTTTAAACCATTATTTTGGGGATGTGGGGGATAAGGCAAGTCATGAACAAGAAAAAGTAGAGTAGGGGATCGAATTGAGGTCAGCCTGGGTGCTGGAGCCACGAGTCAAACAGCCACGAGATAGGCAGAAAATAATTTGAAACTGTACCCACACAGGTAAAGCTGCCTTTGTAAATGCAAGAAACAAGACACATACAGAAAAAGAAAGAGGAGCCGCACTTAGAGGAGAAACAGGACAGTGTGAGGAATTAGTCACAGGAATTAGCAAGAGCAATTCTAGACAGGGACAAACCTTCAGCGACAGCAAAAGCGAGAGCCAGTGTGAACTGGGAGCCGGGAAAGGGGCCTTAGAGGCCACCTCTGATCTGGGAGGGTATTTTTCATTAAAAAAATCGATGCATTTAAGCCTGACTGCAGTCAATTACAGAGTTGAGCAGACTGTGGGGAGCCTTTGAAGTGGTGGGGAAGTTTTAGCAAGGGTAAATAACTGTTATTTTAGGATTTTGGTGGTAAGTGACATGAAAAAAAGGGGAATAATTTCAGGAAGTAGCAAATTGTGACTTATTTGCATTTGGGACATGGGAGATTTGAGTGTCCTATTAGCTGAAGAGGCACCAGGTGTGTTTCCCTGTAGGGCCAATTGGTTTACACATCCTTGGTGGAGTCAGGTAACTGTCCCACCATATGCATTCTGTCCCTTTAGTGAAAAACTCTTTCTAGCCAGACACTATGTGTTCCAGCCTCAGTGGTTCCTCCAGCTCACCGATTCTCATCAACAGATGTGGGCAGCTTTCCTTTCTCTCCTTAAAGCAAAATCTTCTGTCATCTATGTCAGTTCTTTCCTTTTGCCATAATCTTGAAGATGTACTTGCTGGTGGCCAGAGATTTAGCTCAGTGGTGCTGGGCCTGACTCTC
Organism: Thryonomys swinderianus; assembly: GCA_004025085.1. Taxonomy (NCBI): domain Eukaryota; kingdom Metazoa; phylum Chordata; class Mammalia; order Rodentia; family Thryonomyidae; genus Thryonomys; species Thryonomys swinderianus. The sequence goes on from PVIC010035894.1 coordinate 7,740, forward strand.
AAGTTCACATACACACACACACACACACACACACACACACGCACACACGCACGCACACACGCACGCTGGTAAACCCATTCAACCAGATCTACAAGAAAAAAAGCAGTCTTACAATTGCACATGGGTTAAGGATCCCCAGCTGCTTCTACTTGATAACCCACAGGACAGGACTATAATGAAATAGAGACAGACAGAGAGCGAGAGTCCAATATAACACAAAAACAACAAACACCGTTAGGATTTGGATTTGAAGTGACCTCCTGAAATCATTGTGCTAAAGACTTGGTTGCCAAATGGTAAGTTTTAGGAGAAGTGATTGGATCGTGAAGGCTCTAACTTTAACAAGTAGATTAATCCATTGATGAGATTATAATTTGACAGCATTATTGGAAGGTGATAGAAATAGAAGGTGGGCCCTAGCTGAAGGAAGTGAATCAAACTTGGTGACAATTTCTGGTCCCCAGCTCCTCCCTTTTTGAATCCTTCCCTTTCCCTCCTCATTATGACCGTGACGCGGGCAACAGCTTTGCTTCATTATGCCTCTGTTGTAACATTCCTGCCTTCCTATAACTGAACAAGGACTGAAACCATGAGCCAAAATAAGCACTTTCTCCTTTAAATTGTTATTCTCCGCTATTCTATGGTAGTGACAGAAAGCTAACTAATACATGTATTTGGACTTGAGTCACTGTGTTTGGGCTCTATATCTCAGAAGCTCAATCTATAGCCCAACATGCACCACTGTTTAAGAAGAAAACTTCATCTATCCTACATAGTTTAATAAGGCTCTTTCCAGAACTTGGACACACTCTGTCTTCTAGAGACCATGCACTATAAAAATGTAGTTAATTCTGAGGTGTTAAATAATTCTAACATGGAACATGCCCCATCAGAAAAAGCATAAAACTATTGCCCTCTAAACCAGAGAAGCAGAAAACTTTTAAATTATCATAGAATTGTTTTATAAATGAAGAATTGCAAGAATATTTAATAATGGTTAAAGTTTCTATTTTATTTTGTTTTTGTTTGTGCTTTTTGGAGACAGGGTCTTGCTTTGTAGTTCAGGCTGGCCCTGAGCTTACTATGGTGCCCAAGCAAGCCGCCATAAAGTTTCTATTTTGATGTTGTTTGTGAAGTGGGTCTTGCAAAAAAAAAAAAAACAGAAATGGACTCAAATGAGTTAGGCACAAAGAGACTTAGCTCACACAACTTAATGATAAAGAATAAATCTGAGCCCACAAGAAAAGGAGATCATGTCCTCTTTACCCTTTCATCTCCCACTCTCGCCAATCTCCTTCCTTCTACTTGTACTGAAGGCCAGCTTTGATTTTTTTTTTTTTTGGAGACAGGGTCTTGCTTTGTAGTTCAGGCTGGCCCTGAGCTCACTATGGTGCCCAGGCAAGCTGCCGTGAACTCATCAATCCTCCTGTCTCTGCCTCCCGAGTGCTGGGATTACAGGCGTGAGCCACCACATCCGGCATTGTGGTATTCGGTGTTGATTATTGGTGGGCGTGTCTCCACCCCCAGCATTATATGTGGTTACCGGGGATCGAACTCAGGTCCTTGAGCTTGCGAGGCAGGCGCCGGAACCACTGAGCTAACCCTCCAGCCCTGATTTTTTTTTTTTTCTTTAGGCAGGGTCTCACTATGTAGCTCAGGCAAGCCTCGAACTCAGCAATGCTCCTGCCTCTGCCTCCTGAGGGCTGGGATGACAGGCATGAGCCACCACGCCCGGCACTGTGGTATGTGGTGCTAATTGCTTTTGGGCATTAGTCACCACGCCTGGTATTGTTGTATGTGGTCACTGAGGATCAAACCAGGGACCTTGCACTTGCTAGGCAGGCACTGGAACCACTGAGCTAAATCTCCCAGCTTTGATCTTTTAAGGCAACTTTCTTCATAAGCTGAAGAACCTAGACAAGGACCCCGAGTCGCTCCACCTCACTTCACCCCAAGGCTTTCTGGCTCTGTTCTCTCTAAAACACCCAGAGAAGAGTTCATAAGTCAGACCTTGTTTGGCTCAAGTTCCCTACTTTAGGCCAACTACTGGTTAGAGAAACGAACTTCTAAGAAGATAGTAACTCACATTTAATTATTTATTCAATAATTTATATTCAAAATGAGGAAGCTGACTAGAGCCTTTGGGAAAGTTTAATAGTGTTTGCTGTGCTCCTCAGAACTCATCTCACAGGAAGCCTTCTTCCCTTCTCACCGGAAGCCGAGTCTAAGGTCCTGGCTCCTGAGAGGAACCATGGCTGAGAGAAACCTGTAGGGCAAATCTATATCCTCCTCATCTTTTCTGAAACAAGAACATAACATGAATTTGTAGAAATTCAATCATTTGATCACAGTCGGAGTGTGAAAAGCTGGTAAGGAAATAACCAAATCCTACCCTGATGACTGCGAGAACTAATGACTTAGAATTTCACTTCCGGAAACAATGGCTGAAGGAAACAGGAAGTGGCTTAGAAAAGGACGATGGTCAGCCATCTTGAAAAGTGAAAGACTCCCCAAGCCAAGATGCCGTTGACTATAGGGCTACGAGGCTCGTGGCCTGAGCTCCGAGCAGGTGTGTACACCAGCCTAAGGATCAGATCAGGGAACCTGCTCTCTGTCTAAGTAGCACAAAGAGAAAGCTCAGGAGGAGTTTCCAACCCTACACACACCCGAGGCTTGCAGCCAAATCGTGACTCCGAGTCCCAGCTTCCCCTCACAGGAAGTAGATGTCCTGCAGAGTGTCCACCGGCTCAGTTAAATAAGATCAGACACTGGCATCTTGGAGTCCAGACCATAAAACATAATTGAACAGATCTCTATGGACAGTTTAAAACACTGTATCCTGTCTCACACAGATGGGGTTATTTAGCCTTCACACAACCTTCAAATAACACACCGTGCTCCCTTTCATCAATCCATAGCTCGAAGAGCACATCTCAGCCTCCAGAGGTTTCTGCGAGGACAATAGGTGTGAGTGGACTAAGGCAAAGGATGTTTTGTTGTGGACGGCAGAGTCTGCTTAGGTCATAATTTTATACATCTCATTTGTGATTAGAGTCTCTTATTTCCAGGTACGATAAAATACCGTTTCTCCTTTGCACACGTATCTCTGCCAGAAAGAGGGCTCCCAAGCCTCTTCAGCAGGGGCTACGAACAAAGCGCTGCCCAGTGTGGAGAGGCTGTGCCTGTGCTGATAAGGGGCTCCGCAGAGATCCACCGTCCTCTGCCCACAGACATCGCCTTCATAGAAGGTCAGAGAGCAGAGAAGCCTCTGAGTCCCCCAGGGAGATGGACGCAGGAGTTTTGTCAATGCCACAAGAACAGCCCACGTCTCTTATTCCCGCTCCGCTTCTCCTGTGTGGCCTGGTGTCATACAGATCAGACACAGAAATTCTTCGCAGCACCAGCTGCGCCTGCGCGTTCAGAGGTGGAAGTGCCCACGTTTAGGTTAAGCTGCAGCCGGAAAAAGTGCGCCACGAGGAGCGCAATTCTTCTTCTTTCAGTCTGTCAGCAAAGTGGTTGTGCCATGTGGCCCTCCTGGATCTGAGCTCCACGCAGAGGAAGAGGCCATCGAGATGCATTCGGGAGCCATCTTCAAAGACCAACTCGAGGCAAGGGAATGGGTAAGGTGCTGGGGAGACAACAGTGAAACAAAACAAAACAAAACAAACAAAAAGGTATATTTTGTGGGCTGAGGGACAGACCGAGGAGGAACCCGGAGGAGGTCGTAAGAGAGGAACGTGAAGATCACACCGCAGTGTGTACAGAAATCAGACAGCGTATCGGGGGAGCGCTCAAGGTCCGCTTAAGGCAACCCCTGAGAACGAGGAGTGGAGAGCGAAGGCGGGAACGGGGAAGCAGGACTAGGAGACGGAGCGGGCAGCGGTGACAGCGGTCGCGGTGGAGACGGCTGGGCAAGGCTGCGTTTGTCAGGCCGGGCGACCACCTGTGCCCACGTCACCACCCACAGCGCTCCCCTTTCCTGTCAAGAGTGCCCCGAGTCAACTGGATGATGGTAAACCACGGGTCCACCTTCAGGATTCAGCACAGGGGACAGGAGTGACCCGCCTTCCTAAGGTGTCCGTGTTGAAGGCTGCAGCCTGGTGGGCTCTCCCAGGCGTGGCGGGCCGGCCCCATCGTTCGCAGCCAGCAGAGAGACGCGCGAAAGGATTCCCAGCAGGAGACTGAACTAAACCAAAGCTGCGTCTAAAGAGAGTGAACTCTGGCAATGGTGAGGGTGGATTAGTGCGACGGATAGTTCTGGACTCAGGGAGACCAGTTAGTTTAGTGAGACTCATGTTCAGACCCAACGGGAATGTTTCTCTGTTTCAGTGCTTTCCAACAGTAATAGACTGCAGGGCCCTTCTGGAGTTTAAAATATTCTAGTAGCCACATTAATCAAAGCAAAAAGAAACAGAGGGAATTAATTTTAATATGGTTTATGTAACCTAATATATCAAAAGTAGTAAAACTAAACTATATAGTCAAAACTGAAGAATTAGTACAGGATTTTTTTAGGATTCTTTTCCTCTTCTTTCTGCACTAAGTCATAGATCTGTTGTGCACTTGTACAGGCAGCATGTAGTCGGCCATGTTCCGATCGCTGGAGAGCCACATGTGATAGAAGCCATGATGTTAGATGGCACTGATACAGAGAGGACATAGACACGAGGGAATTAGATGTGATTTGAATACTATGCCATTTTGAATTTTCACATTCATTTCATTTCATTTTCATATTATCAACTGAGTTATGAAACTACCTTCCAAATTAAGCATAATTTTTTACCTTCTAGATTCAAACATACATAAGACACGTCGACTATTTCAAAGTCAGAAAGTTTCACTTCACTGGCTGGCAGAGCTAATATACAGCAGAAGTCATTCATAAACCTGGATCTTCGAGCTCTCTGGCTCTCCTCACCTGCCTTCTGAGGCCAGGATCCCGCTGTGCTCACCTGCAGGCCCTGTGCACTCTCAGAGATGCCTTCCTCTCTCTCTTCCTGCTTTCTTTGTGTCTATGAGCCCTAGGATAGAAGTCAGAATTACAAGACAGAATTGAAGAAGCACAGAGATAGGAATAATCTAGTAAAAAGATATAAAAGAGAAAAAGCAAAGACATTCTCCTGGGTTGAAGGACTCACGCCCACCAGCCATCAGCAGCACATACCACAGTGCCGGGCGTGGTGGCTCACGCCTGTCATCCCAGCACTCCGGAGGCAGAGGCAGGAGGATTGCTGAGTTGCAAGCTTGCTTGAGCTACATAGTGAGCTCAGGGCCAGCCTGAACTGCAAAAGTGAGACCCTGTTTTAGAAAGAAAGAGAAAGAAAGAAAGAGAGAAAGAAAGAAAGAGAAAGAAAGAAAGGAAAGAAAGAAAGAAAGAAAGAAAGAAAGAAAGAAAGAAAGAAAGAAAGAAAGAAAGAAAGAAAGAAAGAGAGAGAGAGAAAGAAAGAGAAAGAGAGGGTGGAGGGAATTTGGACTGTGATGAATAATGAAAGAAAGGGGAATCTGGTATTGGCTTCTGGTTTAGTTAGTGACCCTCTGGTCACTGTTGGAGTAGGGTACCTTCTCACAGAGTCACAAACCAATTACAAGTATAGATTTATCTGTCTTTATCTTTTCCTGTTTTCACTTAAATGTATCAATTTGCAAGAACTCTAAGCACTTTAGAAATATAAACAATTGGGAAAGATATTTTAAACCTTGCAAATGTTCAGTTTCTCGTCTGCAGTTAGAAAATAATTATTTTTCCAGATGGAAACTGTCAAAACACATTTAGAAAAGTAAAAATTGGAACACGGCCCTTTGCCTACCTTCCTTGTTGACCCACAATGTACTGGCTGTGCTGTGAGGTCCCAGTAACAGCAAGATTAGCCTGTATCCCTCAGCTTAGGAGCTCGTGTGTAAATGGCAAAGTGAAATAAACTGGTGTAGACTTCAGTAGGTGCTATAATAAAAGACAGCCACCAGCACCTCTGATCACACGCCAAGTCTCCTTACTTTACCCACTCATAAAACTTTCCACTTCTTCGTGGTCTCACTCACTGTCATGGCAATGAACAGATTGCCCCTGGTCTCCTCCCGGACTCTCTGATTGCCTGAACAGTAATTCCCCACAACTGGGCCCGAGTTGGCACACAGCTGGCTCTAGGGAAGTGTTTGCCAGCCGAGGGAAAGGAAGTACTCGATACAGTGCAGAGACAAATGGAAGAATCCACTTTGGGGTCTGCTCAGAAGGTGAGATATTTGAGTTTGATCCACAACGCAAGATGAGATTCCCCAAATGGGTACAGACGGAAATGTCAGAACGTTCTCTGGGCATGAGCAGCATCTTCCGGGGAACAAAGCACAGGAAGTGTGAAGTACACCTTGGGAAAGGGGAGACTGAAGACCGGGAGGCCAAATCCTAGGAATCTATGCAAAAGACTTCACATCTTTTTCTGATGAAGAATGATGAGATACTGAAGAATTTTAAGCAAAGGAGAGACAAAAAGCAAGTGTGCTTTCAGAAGACCCAACTTAGGAAAGGAAAGGAAGACCGACTCAACAGGAGAGTGTTTCTTCCACACATTAGGCACCATAGGTATCTGCTAAATAAGAATGAAACAGGCAAAATACAGTCAACGTTTTACATTTAAGTTAAAAAAGTATAGAAAGGTTTCTCCTTCAGCTTGCTGATTACTAGCATCACACGCTGAAAACGAGCTACAGTTCCCAACTGTGTCCCAGAGGACCAAACTCTTTCAGAGCAAGCACAGAGGCAGTGTTGGGATTCCAGCAGGGTAATAACGAATTTCATCAATGTCTGGAGATTCTGCTCCATGTCAATAGCAGAAATGACTGAATTTAGAATGACAATGGTTTTACATTTTTTTTTAATTGTGTGGTTAAATAACTTGGGTAAGTTTCAGCAGTAACACTGCGAGTTAGGGGAGAAATAAGAAAGCAGTAAAGCAGGGCATATCCCCTTCTCTCTTATAAAAACTAAACATGAGAGAAGATCTTGAAAAGAAGTTGCATTTTTCTCCCTTGTCTTTCAGGAATTCTGATAGCATGACTTACTCACTACAAACTTAAGGAGAATAGTTGTATTCGCCGAGCACCATTCTGGTCTCTTTGTGGGAGATAAAGTTTTAGCAGTCTAAATAATTTTTAGGGATGTGAGCAAGAGAATTAAGAATATATCAACTTTGCTGGGTGTGGTGGCTCACACCTGTAATCCCAGCACTCGGGAGGCAGAGGCAGGAGGATTGCTCCTCGAGGCTTGCCTGGGCCACATGGTGAGCTCAGGGCCAGCCTGAACTATAAAGCGAGACCCTGTCTCAAAAAAAAAAAAAATATATATATATATGTTATATATATATCAACTTTAAACTAGGAAAACAACTCTCCCATGCCTTTAGGCAGCAGGTTGACCCTCACAGTCATTTTACTAACTCTGGCTTTTATTCTGATACTCACATAGATTTATATAACCCAGCATTTTACTCTGATTTGCTGCTGTGGAGTTCCGCATGGGCTGTCACTTCACCAGATGAAGAAGGGGGACCCGGGACAGCCCTTCAATTCCAAAATCCCAGCCCTAAAATAATATGGAGCCTGGATTTAGCAAATATTCTCTTCCCAGCAGTCATTAAGTACTGGAAATCAGCTGTGCTTGGATTTTCTCATTTATAGCGACCCTCCGCTGGTCTCCGAGGGCCTTTGCAGTACTGGCATTCTAGTATTTACAAGAGAAAGTAGAACTAGCAATGCACTAGAGATAATTAAGGGTCAAAACCTCTAACGATCCGTAGAAATACAGAAGAATCAAGACTCAGTGTTGTTGGCTTTTAAATACCAAGCGTCTCGCCTTCTCTTCACATCACTGGTAAAATACGAGACTGTGGCACCAAATTTTTTTTTTTCAAATGGCCCTAGATCATGGCTCTTCCCTCCCCATCCTTGAAACACATTGGCTCTTCAGATGAGTGTTGTTGAATCCACTTCTACATTTTGCTTCTCTTGAATACAGTTAGTTTAAGAAAGCTGCGTCTTGTCTCTGAGACCTTCCAGGACTCTGCTCCGGGGTGGATTGTACATCAAGCTCCAGACGCTACCCAGGGTGCACGTCAGCATACATTTCCAACGAAGTACGTGACCTCGCTCAAAGGAAGGAATAAAGGGCAAGACGTTGGAAAATTACGTCGCACCCTGCGTGAGCCCAGGCGAACCGGACGCTCTGTGCAAAGCTTCCATCTTTGGCCTTGAGCACAGGTCCGTCTGCAGGCCACGGGTCCAACCTTGTCGTCCTCCCGCCCTTGTAGAACAACATGGCAAGCCCAGCTTCAGAGGCTTCTCTTTGATTCAAATATAGTTGCCTTCTCGTCTTCCTCTTCTTCTTCTTCTTTTTAAAATTTTTCCTCCTCATTTCACAGACACTCAGTAAGGCCAACGTAAACGCCCTCCCTGCGATCTATTTTTTTCCAAAGAGAGAAAGGAAAGGTGGGAGGGGTGTGGAGACACAGATTTGTTCTGCTTGAGTGTTCCTGTTTTTCTCAGCAGAACAATTGGATTCTTCTCCCCCAGTGTCTCTCACCAGACCATTTTAGATGTCTTAAAATAAAAGTGAAGACTCCGGACGCGACTCTTCTTTCCTTTTCCGTCTCGCGGTCGCCGCTCTGGGTCCCTCGGGGTGAAGTGTCTGGGCGCCACAGCCCTTGCCGGGCTTTCTGCTCTGCCTCCTGCCTCCCATTGGACTCACAGACCGCACATACCTTATCCCCTCAGCTGTTTCTCCCGCCCGTGGACACAGAGGGGCCCAGGCCTTAGGCTCTCCAGCCCGCCTCAGCTCCCTGACTGCACCATCCTTCCAGAGGGGCCGGAAGTGGGTCTCTGCGCACCTGCTCTGCCCTGAGGGACCAGCCTCTCTTCTACTGCTCGCGCACCTGCCTGGCAGTTTGCTCCAGAGAAGTCTGACACTAGCAACATTTCCTCTAACGCCATAATCTTGTAGGATTTTTAGAAAAAGAAAGAAGGAAACTCAGCAGAACTCTTAGCTCAGACCCTGCACGTTCTTCATCCAGACTTAAAGCAAAGGGTTCCCTTTCTTGTGCCGGCTACTGAAGGGCAAGAACACAGTGGATTCCCCCAAGGCCCAGCCCAGCGCCTGGAACGTAAGAGGGGCTCAGTTAACCCTAAGCGAATGATGTTGCGGACCATTATTTTCTCTTTCTGAACTCTGCCCGTGAGGGCTTTAGTTGAAACCTGAACTGGAATCCATTATTACCTTTAATTTTCTCCATTGATTCATCGCATCTTGGACTTTGCAGCTTAATCGGGAAAAGGACCTCTCAGTCATTTTGATCACTGCATCGTAAAGACCCCAAGACCCAAGGGGGAGTGCTGGGTCAACCATGACATGAACTATGGTATTTTTTTAAATTATGCAAATAGCCATCTGTTCAAATGTGTTTCGGGTTCGTTTAAAGTGTGTAGATCAAGGTACAGGGGAAGCAAGAAATAGTGCATCTCGCTGTGTACCCACGGAAACCTGAGTGGTACCTGATTCATTTCAAGTTAGGAAGGGTCTCCATTTTAATGGCAGATTCCTTTTCCGAGGCCAGAATGCTAATTCATTTTAATTGCAGTTTAAACACCTGTAGCCAAATCTTAAATGTCTTTCTCATTTAAATTCTGAACATTAAAATTCTAAACATCTCAGTTATGTAAATAGTAAGAACGGATAGTCTTTCTTAAGCCTTTTCCCTCCTATATCATTCCACTTCTCCAAATCATGTTGTCACTTTGAGCCCCCAAGAAGGAAGGTAACTTTCATGAATGGGCCCAGAAATTCAGTTTTGGAGCAGAACAGGAAGGCTGAGTCTCGCCAATGTGTATTCAAGAGAACAAAAAAAATCCAGAGTAAAAGTATCCATCGCCTATGGGTGTCTATATTTAGCACCTGTAACATGCTACCCCTTACTGCACCATAAATGTGACTTTGTTGGGTTTATTCCTTGTAGCAACCCTGAAGATCAGTACCCATTTCTCAACTCAGGAAACTGAGGCTAGAGTGACTGCAAACTACGGTAGGTCCCAAAATCAGGCAGTGGAGAAGCAAAGATTCAAGAGGGATCTGAGGGCCGGAGGGTTAGCTCAGTGGTTCCGGCGCCTGCCTCGCAAGCGCAAGGTCCTGAGTTCGATCCCCAGTAACCACATATAATGCTGGGCGTGGAGACTCACGCCCACCAGCAATCAACACCGCATACCACAATGCGGGACGTGGTGGCTCACGCCTGTCATCCCAGCACTCGGGAGGCAGAGACAAGAGAATTGCTGAGTTTGCGGCGGCTTGCCTGGGCACCATAGTGAGCTCAGGGCCAGCCTGAACTACAAAGCGAGACCCTGTCTCAAAAAAGAGGGATCTGAGATGCATGATTGATCCCTTTATACACAGCTGCCCTCCAATGCCTTGCACCACAGGACACAGTGTTGGAATTTTCTAAATAATTAAATTGTCAATGGAGATTGATAATGAACAGGCAAAGATGTGAAGAAATGTGATCTACAAATGATGACTTTTGCAAACCATCATTGGCTTGAAGAAAATGCTATGCTGTGTCTGGCAGGCTGAGATAGGTGGAAACACCAACCCTTGCAGCTCTCTGCTACTAAAGGCCTCAAAGAACTCACTTTCTAGTTTGAGGCCACTTTGATGATGTTCTCTCCATGCTCGGACATCCCATGAGGCCCACTCCAGCACAGCCCTGCCTGAGTCCTAAGGAAGATAAGCTTTGCCAGGGCTTCATGACCCAACTCTGCTCATGGGTAGTCCTGATACTGTCCCTGATCCTCCATTTGTTTCACATATCCGTGTCTCTTTGCCATTTTCTGCTAGCCCAACTCTAACAGGTCATAGCTATATCTGAGCATTCTTTACCTTGAACTGCATGTATTTTTGTTTCATTTATTTAAGTTTATTGGCTCAAGCAATTATCCAGCAACGGTCTAAATATTTCTCCTCGTCAGCTCAAACCATCACTGTGAACAGGAAAGAATTTCCAACATACCAGTTTTAAGAGTTTTGTCAAAATAGTTAAGCTCCTTGAATTTGTTTGTTAATCTGTAAAATGTAGAGAGTAAAAATCTTCAGTCCAGTGAGGCATGGTGGTGCATGCCTGTAATCCCAGCCCTCTGAAGGCTG
>PVIC010035895.1:0-18839 GCA_004025085.1 Thryonomys swinderianus
ACCCTACCTCAAAACAAACTTTGAAAAAGAAAGACCAGGGATGTAACCACATGTGAAAGCTGCAGGTTCAATCTACAGTACCACAAAAATAAACAAGCACACAAACACAACTCCCCTACGGTTCTTAGCTGAAAAACCACCTCCTCTCTTCAGCTCTGAGTTGTAGACTACTTACTCCCAGCCATTGTCTAACCCTTCAAGACTTTACAAAGCAAAGAAAAACTCCTACCTTCATATTTCACATCAAATTTCCTTGCTAGCTATATGACTTTTCTTTTTGCCTTTCTTGTAGTATTCTATTTCAAGAAGGTATCACTTTATTATACATATTTTACAGGTATTAAAGATGCTTTAAAATAAGATTTTATCTGTTTTTTTCTGTTTCTTTTCCTTTTTCTCTTTCAGTTTGTTAATTTATTCTCATTCTAAAGTTAAATATGAGGGTTTCTTCCAGTCTGCAAATGAGATATCTACAACTGAGATTACTTGTAAAACCATCTTGCTAGCATGGTCTTTACTGGATACAGAAAAATGCTCTCTGAGGAATTCACTGTCACAAACAGCAACAGAGCATTCCTGTGACCACCGAGGTTTTTAATAGGCAGTAACCAAGACATGAGGCATCCGCTGCTCTCCATTTGTCCTAACTTTCTAAGCTCCCAAAGGACAAACCTTGGAAATGTAATGTCCTCTTTAATTATTTTGTGTTTTATGTGGCTCTTGACTGATACAGCTTAGCATTAAAAGTGTCTTTGTCAGTGGCTTCAGTGTTAAAACTTTAATATTTGCACTTGATCTTTCTTGCTTGATTAGCATGATCTATTTTCTAGGTGGCTTCCATAAAAGCAATTTTTAAAAGTTATTAAATATTTTTAACCTAACAAATTTGAGCAGGGTGTTGGATTAATGTAGTGTATTTTGCTTTTGTTTGTAGAACTCTTCAGTGTTAGAATTTATGAAATGAAATTTTTGAGTATGAGTCAGCAGAAGATGTCACATTCTTCTCTTATTTTATAGGGATGGATCTATGTAGCCAATACTGTCAGGGGAAATCATTGTGCTACAATGGACTGATGTCTTCCTACAGGCACTGTGGCTTTTTGCAGTTGTGAATTATATCAAGGAACACTTTGATGAGGAAGTAGAAATATTTATTGGCATTTAGAAAGGGTAGTATTATGAACGAGTAACCTTTCAGGAGTAATACGTTCAGTTGAGTGGTTAATTAATAAGAGGAAACAAACTTAAATTCCTTGAGAAAAAAATCCTTATTGGCAAATTTGAAAGATGAGTCTAAAGAATTTGTATTATTTTTAAAACAAAATGTGATTAATTTTTAACCTAGAATTTTCAATTATGCCAGATTGGAAACATCTATCATACTCCCTTGCTCCAGGTTATGAATACACACGCCAGCTCTGTTCCATTAGCTGCTAACACTTAATTACTCACATGGAGTAGCACTGTCATCAGGTGAGATTGATTCTAAAAATTATGTTCATTTTTGTTATCTATATTAATATCTACTAAACTTTAATTTGAGAAGAAATTATATTTGGTAATAATTATCATGGAAAATTACAAGAAGGAAATAATATTTTCTCAGTTTTGCTTTGTCTGTGGAACTATTTTAACTACCATAAATAATGGAATATTCGTATATTTAACAGTGATCTTGTTTGCTATGAGACCAGAGATACTTTTTCAAGGATGCTTACTACTAAAGACATTTTTGTTTTTCACAGAATATTTTGAAAAAGGAAAATTCTGGAAAGAAAGGCATGCTGTATAGTAGATTAATGGTTAAAAAAAAGAGTAGTTTTCTTCAGTGTGATGGTGACACTTATGCTCATTTGCTTAGAAGACCTTCTGCAGAGCTGTGATGGCAAATTTTGAGTGTCAACTTCACACAAGTGGGGAGTCCAAGCATCCGGTATAAATATATCCGAGGTGCTTCCAGACGAGGCCAGCACATGAATTGGTGGGCGACAAAGCAGTAGCACTCTCCATGGTGGGTGTGTGGAATCACTGCATGGACGACTGGACCGCTGTACTGAGACAGCGGTCTGGACAAAACCCCACGGCCAGCTCTCTGAGGTATAGGCCTTCAGACACAGAGTGCAGCTCTGTCTCTGTCTTCTCCACATGTACCTGCTGCAGACAGCAGACTGTGCAAATTCTCAGCCCCTCCTCACACCTGCGATTCAGACAGGCATTTAAATAGGTACAGAGAAAATCAACTAGATGTTCTCTCTCGGTTGTTACAAGAAATAAGCTTATTAAGATGAGATTACAAAAATAAATGTCTGTATATTCTATGAGTATGCTTTTAATAGATTACTTTTTCATTAGTGAGAACCACTAAAAGATTATACAAGAAAAAGCTAAAGAATGGAAAAGGACAGAAAAACAGGAATGCAAGACAGTAAATTTGTAATAAATTGCATTTTAATGAGACAATTCTGCAAATCCTCTAATAATAACAATAATGGCAATAATAATAATTTGGATTTTCAGTTTGCAGTGTCTTTTTATCAAAGGAGTAAAACATTTCAACATAATGGGATAATATTCATGACAAAAGAGTGGTCATACACATAAATGTCCAGGGCACTTAAACACTAATGAGGAGCTCTGACACTGCGAGACTTGTAGAAGCATCTCTTCTAAGTACTTCTCCATGGCAGAAGCATTATTAGGCACCACAGGAAAATGAGGATGGCAGGAAAGCTGAGATATATCATGAAAACGTGGGTTGGATTTTTTCTTTCTTGGTGACAAGCAACTTCCCTGGCTGTGATGCTGGGATATCCTAGAAGCAGCTCTTAGCACAATAAATGCACATTTACTGACCAGCAGCATGAAGCATGATCCATGCTCTGAAATACGTGGAGTGCTGTTTCCTGGCTCAGGAGTATCTTGCCACTTTAAGAGGTTGCCTCTTTCCCTCTCCCCTCACATCTACCCTGGGGTTGTAATGAATTCAAACCTTCATCTTTCCCCTGAAAGGTACCAGTCACTGACTAACTGACCTCCTCAACATAACGTCCTCCAAAGTCTAACTTGTTTAAAGCAAAAGAGAAGATCTATTGTGACTTACAAGCATTGGTTGATTTCCTTTGTTTTCAAAGTGAAGCTCAATGTTGGTCATGATTCATACCTTATTAGATTTCTGGAGAGTGATACTGACAATCCTGGCTGAAACCAGTCAGATTATAGTTTTGATACTACAGTAAGTATGCTCGGACCTTGAGACCCCTCTCCCAGCATCTTGATGTGTCAGGTTTTACCACACAGAGGACTGAGAAGAAAGTAAATTCTACTTTATTAATTTGCTCTAAGAGAAATCATAAAGCTCAGGAGTTGAAATGTTAACTTGAAATCTATAATTTTACTTGGCCTCCAGAAGCATTTAAAGAGAAGTCTTTTTAACTGGTGCTTAAAGGCCATCAATACAAGGTACAGAACTGAGGGTTGAGACTGGAAGTTACTCATTTACTGGTCCTATGCTGAACACTCAAGGCTTGTTCCCTGGCTTCTGCTCATACCAGATGAGAATCTGTTATCTACCACATGAGGCAAGGCACTGTCAGTGGTAAATTCCTACAAGAACACCCTTCAAAATACTCTCCCTTGCTTTAGCCCAGAAACTTTCCTATATGCCATTCTCATGACCCTGAAAACTTATAGTACTTATAGTACTTATAAATGTGCCCCTTCCTCTAATTTGTTTCCTCTATGAGTATGTGGAGGCTCTCCAAAAAATTCCTATTCTCACTTTGTTCTAGAAGGGCACTTTCTACTAGAGTTCTTCTCAGTAGCTGCTGCTAATAAAGCTTTCTCCATCCTGCCACCTTCTAGTCTTTGGAGCTCTGACATGAAGTTCACATTAAGGACAGCCTAAGGTGTTCAAGCTCTACTTTTTCAACCCCTGTGTCTGAATCTTTCCTAACTCTTCACACAGGCCATTTCTAAAGGCTTTTGAGGCCATGGACAAATGTCACAGCAACAGACCTGCTCCCAGTACCAAATTCTGTGTTAGGTACTTTCTCATTGCTAAGACAAAATGCCCAACATCTACAAGTGCAGGGGAAAAGTGTTTATTTGGCCCACAATTTTTGCATGTTTCAGTCAATAATCAGCTGGCTTTAAGGTGGAGTGGCTCATGGCAGAGGCAACAGTTCATGGTGGACCAAAGATAGCAAAGCAATAAAGGAACTTAACAGTGTTTTTCTGCCCCTTTTATCTTATTCAAACAACTTAGACTAGACAGCATCTTGAGCCTATCATTCATCATGAACCAACCTCAAAATCACATATTCTTGATCCAGCCACCTCTGAAAGAGCCTATGGCCATCATGAGGCTTTGAGGGACATCTAGCAGACATCATAACATGCAGCAAGGAAGGAAAATCTTCAAGCTTCTCTCCCTAGACTCCTGTGAACTAGACTGATGTGGAATGGATTAATGAAAGAAAAAGCAAACAGAAACTTCTTAACCTTTCTAGTGTGCATGCAGTGAGAACTTAGAAGTCAGTAACTCCAGGGGGTCATTAGAATTTGAACATTTAATTTTAGCAAAAAGAAAAAGGAAACAAAATAGCTTTAGAGAAGGGACAGGGGAAATGAACTCTGAGTTCCAGGGAGGCAAGTTCTGGGAAAGATATGGGAAAGATAATGGGGGACAAGAGCTAGTGAGTAAAATAGATTCCTCCAGTGTCGTATTCAGTCTTCTACTGGTTCGTGTTTGTCCAAAGTATTTAACTCCTGTCCCTCCAAATAGGGAAGACTTGCACTTTACAAATGTATGACCTGCCTTAAGACCATTTGGGGGAGGGAAGATAACTTTTCCCTGTATCTGTGTCTTCTCAACTCTCCACTTTTTGTGAGCTCCTTGAGGTCAGAGGCAGCCTGGATCTCTTCAGTGACTCTTACACTCCTAAGTACATGGGGAATGTTCCAGAAAAGAATGCTTCTTGGCAAGATTCACCATCATTTTGGCTTTGGTTCCCCTCCTAGACTTCCTTCTACCCGTTGGGTTTGACTTCTTTGTTGCCTTTGAAGCTGTGTCTTCTCTCTTTCCTATGGTTTCAAATTTCCCCTAGGGCTCCAGCCCTTACTCTCTTCTCTTTAAATCCTGCCAACTGAGCTCTCCCACACCCAGGGTTTCAGCTCTACCAGGAGTCCCTCACTTCCCTGAACTCACCTGGGCGCAGTCCTCTTGTGTCCGTGAAGGTCACTCCACTTCCCACACTCACACCTGCTTGTCCTCTGCATTCCTCTTCTTCAGGAGGGAAAGCCACACAATTCCCCTTAGCCTCCAAGGTCAGCCTCAATCCCTCACTGCTTTTCTCCCCCCTTTCCAATAGTATTTGCATTTCACTCAATTCTGACTCTGTATGTTTAACTATTGTTTTATTTTTCTGTGTTGCTACTTTTACTTCAGCTTTTCATCAGAGATTTCCTGAATTTCCTCCAAAGGCGCAAGATGTTTTGTTTTGCCTTGTCTGCTAGATTTCTTGTTTCTTCACATTTATTACTTCTGTAAACGTGTTTTCTTTTGTAAACATGATATTATCACTCTGTACGTAAAACCATGAGTGTCTGACTGTAGTGCCAAGGTTCCATCTTTCCATCATGGAGTTCTGGGTATTTGATCTGGACCATGTCAATTACGTTGACCCCTTAGTTGCCTTTCTGAAACCCTGCACATGGTTTAGAGTGATTGAATGCTACTCTCCTCACTCCTCCCCACCTTAAAACCCAGTTGCATCTTTCAGGATTGGATGTCTTTTTCTGTCATGACCCATTTTCCCATGACCTGTTGTTTTCAGGTACCACTGACCTCTTCCAGAAGAGCTCACGCGTGTCAGTGTCAGGCTTCAGGCTCCTGGAACCCAGGAGGCCTCAAGAAAAAAGACCAGCTGAACTGCCCAGTGGCTTTTTCCAGGGCACATATTCTTTCAAAGAAGTGTTTCTATGTTTTTATAAGCCCAGAGCATGGAGAAGCCAGAGAGACTTCCAGGCGCAAACATGCACAAGGAGGAGGGGCTAAGCACAAAACTCAAAGGACTCATTGTGAGACTCCTAGATGAGGGTTGCTGTGCCACAAAGCCCAGAGTCAGGACCCTTCTAATCACGAGACCCGAAAGACTCTTAATGTGGCCTGCACACTTCTGCAATAACAAAAGATATTTTGACATATAGCAGACAATCAACCTCAATTCTTTTTATATTTCTGTTACAAATCTAAAATCTCTTTGTATTTTTATTGGTTTCTAGGGAGGCAAGTTGTTATGTAGTATTTTTACATTATTAAACTCATTAAAAGTCATAGGTATACCAAATATTTCAAGTTAGAAATAGAATTTAGTATAAAGAATAAGGCTTCTCTAAAGTACCATCAAAGGGAGTTTAATTGAACTTCAAAACTATAAAACTTAAGAAAAAAAAAACATTATCCTCAGAAGTGCCAGTGAAAACCCAAGGGTGTTTGGGCATGTGTTCAATATGAATTTTGAAGTGTGGATGGTTTTAGTGACATTATCTGATACTAATAACTGAACTGAACCCATCACTATGGTAAAGGTTCACTTTACAGCTGACTATAGAAAGGATGTTTACTGTACTGTTTTTTGGTTTGTTATTAACACAGCATTGAAAATTATAAACATAAGACAATTAAGATCACCATGAAAAGACATGCAGGTAGAAAGAACTCTTTATTTAAAAGTCCAGATGAAGCAAAATTTCTTCCTGTGAAATTTAGGCTTTCATATCCTCTGTTCAGTGGATGGGAGTCTCAGTGTAATCTGTGTGATGTGCAGGGCTAGGAAATATTAATTACATCAAGATTTTTTTAACTTTAATGAAAGCCTCATGTATTGAGATTTTTCAAAAATGTGAGTCTCCCTCCCTTTCTCTCGATCCTGCTCAATGGCTGTGGAGTATGTGCAAGAACATTTCTAAGTACAGAATGTACTTTTCTTCCATGGAGTCAGTTTTTCCTAATGACCATTTATATAAACCTGGGTAATGTTGAGAACAGAGAATTCCTGCAGTAACATAAATAGCTTTGCAAGAGCTCTGCCCTTGACCCTGATACACTGAGGGAATAAGTATTTCTAATTGTGATGTTCTACTCGTGACCCATAACCACACACCCTCACATGGGTATTCGTGTCTCCTTCAGCATCACATCGTTACAGCACTGAGTCACTTTTGCTGCTCAGCCCTTCATGGGACGTGGCATGTGAGTGAATGCTAGGGTTCCTTGGATTACACAGCAAGGAAACTGATGTTCACCAAGAAAGCTTATTAACAAGAGGGAGATGAGCCGCAAGTAAAGCAGCATTCATCAGAACTCAAGATGAAGAAACTAGGCAGAACTTCCATAAGGCCATCTGTCTACAGCTACATGTACACAAAGCCCCAGTGTGCTCTCTTGCTGCTGCCCATTTCTTAAGTCCTTTTTACTGGACAAGGATACAGAGCTGCACCCAGGGGTATCAAAATGTGTTCAGCTTCTTAAATAACATGGTCAAAGTGAACATAAATTTTCTGAGAATCTAGAAAACACTTCCTGTTCTATTTTTCTTCTCTTTCCAACCAGGATTACACCTACTGAAAATAGATAGATAGATGATAGATAGATAGATAGATAGATAGATAGATAGATAGATAGATAGATAGATAGATAGATAGATAGATAGATAGATAGATGATAGTCACCCTTTACCACTCATATTTCATTTTCTACTCTTTTGTTTGGACCCTCTTGTTAGGTATGTATCAACTTTCAGCAAATATCTGACATCTAAACAACCCCTACTGCATTGGTGTAAATAGCTAAATGTCAAATAATCATTTTTCTTCTAACATAATAAAATTGAAGTTATTTGCCAGAGGACTTTGTTATTTTTTTTAAGATGACTTGTAATGTGGTTTTACTGTATAGCTGGCCACATTCAAAATTCTTCTCAGTTAAGATAATCTGTTACTGAAAACTTAGTTTTATATAATATTGCCACTAGTTTACTGTGACACTTTTGCTTTGAATGCCTGTTAATAAATATTTCTGCCTCTTAGGTGCTGTGTTTATGACTACAAAAGAAAGACCGGCTTTGAGGAGGTAATTCCATACATTAACTACATGTCTGCTTTTACAGACATGGAACCAGGGAAATGTTTGCCATTGAGCATAACTGAATCCATCAGCTCTAGCCAGACCACCTCTGTCCACTGTGCACTGTGACAATGTTCTCTAATGCATGCCATGGTTTCTTTTCAGCTTTAATGACAGGACTGAGCAAGTCTCTCTGCTAATGATGGAGGTGTTTTCTCTTGGAAGAAAAGAAAACTCACAGAATATGAAATCACTTTTTCTTCTCAGCTGCCAAAAATCTTGGAACTGAATTGGAGACAGAATAATAGTTTCTAATAGTCTCACAAGTAAAGAAAGAGTAATCTTTATAGGTTCTTAGTTGAGAAACAAACCTATAACAGGAATCATAGTGGGGTGTGCTGGCTCACGCCTGTAATTCCAGCATTTGGGGGCAGAGGCAGGAAAACTGCTGAGTTCAAGGCTTGCCTGGGCTAAATAGTGAGATCAGGGCCAGCCTGAACTGCAAAGCAAGACCCTCTCTCAAAACAAAATGAAATGAAATGAAATGAAACAAAACAAATGAAAACAAAAAACTGGACCCATATTAGAGGGAAAACCAGCCAATGCTGTTGTCCTATGTCTTTCAGATACACAGTACAGGGACCCAGAGAGCAAGAATATCTCAGAGACAATTTGCAATTCTAGTTTATATTGATCCCAGCTTCAACAGCAAAGGGCAGGGCTTTGAGAAACTGTCACGATTATGGAGAAAGGCTTGTGAGTCTTCAGCGAAGACTCCTTCCTACTGGAAGGAAGTCATGTGGTTGGTCACTGCAGGGTCTTAGTTACATGGCCTCAAAGTCTCCTGCCTTCAGAGAACAGGGTTTTAGAAAGTGATGGGACACAGCGGCACCAGCTGTATCCACAGGTCATTCTCCCAGAGAGTTCACAGCTGCGCAGGTGCTAGGTTGGCAGGGGTTAGAGTTCTGGAGTGTCTCCTTGGAGGGTTTATGCTGCTTCTGGTTCTCCTCCAGGTCTGTGTCTGGCCACCATGAGCTGAGCCATTTCCTGCTGCCAGACCCCTTCCACCATATTTCTTTCTGCCCTGGAGCCAGCTGGCCATGGGCAAAATCCTCTGAAACTGTGATGTAAATAAATCTCTCCTCCTGTAAGTTGGGTATGTCAGGTATTCTGTCAAAACAGTGCCAAAAATCACTAAAACGACTCCTGTTGTACCTTTTGCCAGCTCACAGAGTCCACAGTCACTGTCACCCTGGCCTTTGCTCTCCTGGTAGAAGGAGCACAGGAGCACAACGACTTCTGTCCTTGTGAATCTGCATCCTTCCCCAGGTCAAATGGAGGAGAAAGCTTTTCCATGTCTGCTTCTTCTCACTTGTCTTTAGCCCAGCATTTCCTTATACTTGAGGCTGTGGGTTCTGCTCCCTTATACTCCCCACATGGAGAAATCCTTCAGTTGCCTTTAGATAACTCTTAAAAATCTCCAAATGAGCTACTTGGCTATTTTTCATTCTATTTTAACTTGTAAGTTAAATCCATCTTTATTTCAGATGGAGCCGAAAACTTTCAGTGATAGACAGACTAGACTACAGTTCCATTTATGTTGTGACTAGATGCAGAATCCTTGGGCATACACAGGATAGTGCAATGGTGAGAGACCACCACGGTGGGATGGTGGTGGTGGGGAGACTGGGGGCACAAAAATAAGCTCCTGGGAACAATCAGTTATAATTCTTTGGAGCATGGCCCACATCAATAGACCCGCTATGAGATCAGATGCTAGTGCAGGGTCAGAATGTATAAAATGAGAAAACACTACCAGGAAAACATGTAAAGAAGTCCTCTCTCTCCTTGCTTCCTCTCAGTCTACTTGAAATCATTCATTCAGGGGTCATTCAGCCTGGCATCACTTTGCTAGTTTCCCACTCACTCTGCTGTCTGTGGCACTTCTGCCAAACGTCATGCTACCAGTTGCTGCCTTCTTCCTTGGGAATGGAAGACTGGCTTTGCTGAAGACATTGGCTTTACTTGGGGACCTTTGGATAGCTGTGGGTGACTAAAGTCAGATAAAATAGGATGCTTATCTCAGCGTTTTGTCTGCCCCATGACCACTGAGTAGATTCAGAAATGGCCAGGAATTAGTAAAGCTCCCTACTGGGAGTATCTTGCAGAGATGACTGGCATGCCGGGCAGCAAACCGAGGGGAAAAAAACCCACCCACCCATGGTCCTCAGACTCTACTTCAACCTTTCAAAGAAGGTTTCCATGAGACTTTGGGGCCTTCAGTCTCCAATGGGCTTTCATGGTCTCTTTCTGTGGCTTTCAGCTGTCCTCTCAGGGACCACCGTGGACTCTCCTGCCTCTGACCTGATAACCCATCTCATCAGTTCTCTTGTGCACTTAGATGTATTCTTTCTATGGATCCTGCTTCTCTGGATAACACTAATTAGAGCACTAGGCCGAAGGCCAGACTCTCCTCAGCCCTGCATGCCAGTGTGCTGACCAAGTAGAAGTCTTCCTCCAAGACTATGACCCAAGGTGAGGTGGGGCCATCGCCTTGTGGAGTTGGTACGTTTCTCCTGCCACAGCTCCAGCACAGAAAGTCATTCAGCTCGGTGGCACAGCCAGGGTACTACGGGAGATGGGGAACGCTGCTGTGTGAGTAGCTCAGCAGGTCTTGAGCAAAGCTGACTATCAAGTACAGGCTGGGATGTTTTCTGCAGGCTGATGGCTCCTGCTATGAGAAGGCTCAGCTACTCCTAGGTCAAGCTGACCGTGAACACCCCCCCCCCCACCCAGTCCCAGGTCACCTCAAAGCATAAATCTTTTGGAACAGTGCCCTTGGCCATTGGAAATTATTACTTTATAAACACCCACAAGAAATCAGCAGGAAAGTGCTCTCCCTAGGTTCTATGACCAGCAGCTCTGTCATTCTCAGGACCCAGGTCTTACTCCCAGCAGCAAAGCCACAGTTTGGCTGGCGCCCCCACCCTGGGAAGTCCCTCCTGTGCCAGAGGTGAGCTTGCAGTATCTTGCCAGCCTCTCTTTGGCTTCCTGTGTCCAAAGACCACTTGTCTGGTATCAGGCTGGATTTCTTCAGGCCCCATATTTTCACACCCAGAGAAACTCTTCCGTGCTGACCACTCTCAAGGGGGCAAGAGGGGAAATCACTGGGGACAAAGAGAGTCATGATATGAAGAGCACAAAGAGAGACAGAGAATAGGGATTCAGCATCATCACGCAAACTTCTCCAGCCCGCCTTCTCTGCTGGCCTGAGGCTCGCCAGAGCCCCACACTTGCCTGGAGGGCTGCAAGGCCATTTCCTGCCCCTCTGCTTACAAGCTTTCTCCTTCCCTGCTCAGTGTGCAGTACCTTTGGCAGCCAGGACAATCTGTATGCCTCACATCCTCAGGATGATGTGGAATGGTCCTTTTGAATTACTGACTGTTTCCAGGGAAGAGGGTAAATCTGTGAATCTCTAAGGAAGTAACTCTGGACCTCTCACCGCCATGTGTGCATTCCTCCCCAAGGTCTGAGTCACTGTTTTGCCTGCACGCCTGTGTCCCTACATCCTGTGTAACCCACAATGTATTCCTCCTGTGCTTCTTACACATTCCCTGTTTCAAATTTTGCCAGAAGGTAAGTGGGAAAAATCTCTCTCCATCTTTCTCTCTAATGGAAGAGAATCAGGGAGATGACTACGTTTCATCCATGACAAAGAAAATACAAATGATTATGTTTTTCTTGCATGTTCTAACATTGCCTTATATAGTATTTATACAATTCTTTTTCACCAACTATAGTGTAGCTACTCTATTACAATCAGGCTACTTGTAAATCTAATTATAAAGTATAATTATTTCCTTTTCATGTATACAAATGTTCTTTCTTTGTACATTTTCCTCCTAAATTTATTTTAAAATTGTTTCTCTTTATTACAGTCCCAAAAGCAGAAAAGTCCATGCTGAGATGACCTGTTACTGGGCTTTCCCACCTAGAGCAGGTGAAATACATTTTCCTTCAGCATCATACATAAATGCCAACATCTAACATTTTGAGGGCATTTAGCTTATACTCTCTGCATGAATACAATAAATAGGAATCTATATTCTGCCCCAGAGATTTAGACACTGAATAAATCTTTTAAGATATCCTTTAAAAAATTAAAAATTAAAAAAAAAAACAGATTCCTTCTGTCCTAGATGTGTCAGTCCAGGTGCCTGCATGATTCTGCTGGGCATTTGTATTTACTGGATGCTGGCAATTTGGATTAGCATGGGTGTCCAAGCCAAGGCCAGCGAACCTGGGCTGCCTCCAATCCTGAAACTTTACATCCAGTGGTGCAGTGGGAGCTCACTGAACACGCGTCAAGAATTGATGTGAGGCCATAGAGGAAAGAGGTGATTGGGAGCAGAAACTGAAATGTTAACAGACCTGATTTAGTTAACTTTGGAGAGTACCACTAATTGTCCTTGTTTAAAGAGATCCTAATTGCCTCAATAATCACTTTTTTCTAGTGGGACATTATTAAATTAAAATATTCACTCAATTCTAAAATATGAATTCCTGTTTAAAATCTTTGGGACAGTTATCTTTGCAAAATTTGTCCAAAAAAAGCCGACTGTGAAAGGAACCAAAGACTGCTTCTCCCAGAGATATATCTAAAGAGCAACTGTAGAACTAATCACTTTGCAGAGGCATCTGATGAGTACCTTCCACAAAGGGTCCCATGTTGCTCCACAGCTGGATTCTGAATGAGCTCAGTGGCTAATTTGTGTGAGGAGAAGTGTGACCAGCTTGGTGTGTGTCCTTCCTGAACAAAGAGAAATTGATTCTTCAATACCATTGTTTTCACATTTTAAAATAATTCATTCATAACTCCTTATGCACAGACATCTATAGTATGGCAGGTTATTGAAATACCTCAGGCTATTTATCATGTTCTTATCAGGATTACCCAATCAAAGAACTAATCTTACAAATTCTGAAGCTGAACTAAAGCACAGACAAATCAAGGTGACTTTGGCTTGTTAACTTGCTGCATGAAGCTTTGTCTTGGAAGGAGTGAAAATCCTTCATTGCGGCCTATGTGTCTGACAGCGATCTTCACATTGTTTACCACCTCTACCTTCACGAGTCACCGGTGCTATTTTTGGTCTTAGATGATTTGCCTGCTGTACTAAAGTTCCTCAAATTATTGCAGTTTTAATAGAAGCTTTCAAAACTTACGTGATAGTACGGTGTTGTAATGATGTACTGGGCTGAACTGTGACCTCAGAAGATATGTTGACATCCTCATTCCCAAGACCCCTGGAAACTGGTCATTGTAGCTACAGCCAAGTTAAATGAGGTCATTCTGGAGTAGCATGGGACCTAATTCAGTAAGACTGACTGATACTCTAATAAGGAAATCAAAAGAAACACAGAGAAGACCATATAAAAACAGATATGGAAGATGAGATGATAGTTCTATAAGCCAAGAAATGACAAGGATTACCACAAACTACCAAACACTAGAACAAAGAATAGATTTTCTTTTAGAGCCCACCAGAGCCAAGAACTAGCACTTTGGACACTTTATGGATTTCTGGCATATAGAACAATGAGAGAACACATTTCTACTGTATTCTCATTGGTGGCAATCTGTGGCAACAATCTTAAGAAATAAATGCAGTGGGAACCAGTGATTTTTTTCTATACACAGTCAATATATGAAGCTATAAACATTTCAAAAGAGAAACCAGTCTTGGAATCCAAGTAAGCTCATTGAGTAGCTGTGTCTTGACCTGTATTTCAGTGTTTACTTATTATTTTGTGAATGTGAGGATTCCTTTAACTAATAAGTTTAGAGTTTGGTAAATGAAGTCCATAGTTAACTTTTTATAGCTGTAGGTCTGGTAAGATAGAAGGAGATCTAACACAAAGCAGACAAAATAAGGAGAAAACAATATAAAGACAGATTAAAAGTTGTTTGCACGTCTTCTTTACCTCTTTCTTTCTCTCTTTCTCTTTCCTCCTTTCCCTTTCTTTCTTTCTTTCTTTCTTTCTTTCTTTCTTTCTTTCTTTCTTTCTTTCTTTCTTTCTTTCTTTCTTTCTTTCTTTCTTTCTTTCTTTCTTTCTTTCTTTCTTTCCTTTCTGTTATTTTGTTTCCAAAGATCATGCAATAAACTGTTCCAATTCTGAGTTATGTTACAGAATGAGCTAAAAGTCAGGTGTAAAATATGTTTTTTTTTTATGGTAAACTGTTCTGTTTATGGCTGCTAACAAAAGCTTTATTTGTATTTTTAAAAAATCCAGAAAGCAATTCATACTTTTGTATGTGTGTTCATACAAATAAGCTGGAATTCCATTTAAATGTTTAACTGATGAACATGGGTAACAGCATGTACCAGTCCCCATGAGGAATGTAATCATTACGTACTGCCACATGAACTAATACAAAACAAATTGATAAAGGACCACCGATGTAGCACTACATGAGGATCATGTTCTACATCAGGAGATTGCATGCATTTTAGCCTTCTGTGTACATATATATATAGTCATAAAATAGACATTCTTCAAATTCAACTATAAATAAAGTGTTTTTGGAGAATAATGGAATGTCTAAATAACAGTTTTTTTTTTTTGAAACAGCAAGTGGTATTTCTTTGTTGTCCTGAAAGCTCCTTGGAGAGGAGCTCTGCACATTCAGAGTGTACATTGCCCAGACTGAAGACTGGCTGTCTACCTGCAATAGATTAAAAGTGCTGATTCTATGGAAAAATACACTGTTACAGAGGACCATTGTTAATGATATCATTATAAAATCATTGTACTTAAGCTGCTAGCAGTCTCGTACTGGGAGAAATTTGAGGGTAAGCACAACCCATGTTTAGTATATTAGCACTGTTTCAGTGTGAGATTTTCTTTTGTTTAATCAAAATGTCTAACAAAAACATCTTCAAAACATTTTTCTCATTATACCGTATGTGCTTTAAAATATTTAAAAGTGTCAGGCTCAGTGCTTTGTGAGAATCTGCTTTTTCTCACTGGCTGTTTGGGAGCTGAGCAGTTCCTTGGTCATTTCTGGCCCTGTGAGCCCATGCAGGAGCAGTTCCTATGACCCGTTCTGTCTATGTACAGTCTGGATGGGATGTCGGACAGGTCACCCCATTCCAACTCATTGGTAATACCTGAACACTGTCCATCGAGTGCACTTGTAACTTTTAGGGGAAGTTATTCTATGTGCTTTATACACAACAATTGCCCATGCTTTACGTGGGAATACATATATGTTATGGCTAAATAAAATGGAGTGCAGTGTTACATGCTGTAATCAGAAGGCCAGATGAGAAGTTCATGAGTTTCAGCTCAGTGTGGGTGAACACATCTTAGAAAACGAAACAAACCAAGTAGAAATATGCATTTGTTGATGCTAAGTGGAAATATGTAATATGTATAAAAACATTCACTTTGTTTCAAGAACATTTAAATAATTGAATGGGAAAATAGGTTAAATAATCCAAACACTAAGGGATAGTATGTTGGTATATCTCATATTTACATAAAGTATTTAAATTAAAATAAGAATATAACATTGAAAACTAAGCACTTAGTTTACTTAAAATTATAATCTCAGAAAATCTGGTGTTTCAAGATTAATAACAGAAAGAAAAATAACTTTTAACAAAAGTATTAAGTTTTACCTGTTATAGTATAAGTCCTTCAAAAACAAAGTGTCAATTGTGACACATCAAATTTCACCAATGAGAAAAATTCCTAAAAATATCTATACCATCGAGGACATAAGCTATTTAAAAGAATAAAAAGCAAAAAACATTTTTAAGGAACAGGTAACAAAATTATAAAAATTATACAGGTACTTATACAGTGTTTGAAAAAAAAAGATAATGGTACAGAAAAAAAGAAACTTATCTTGCCTTTCCTATCAGTACTCTGAATGACAGCATTTAGTGTCATTATAAGAATTTTTAAGTTTATAAATTAAATTACAGATTTTTGCTATGGGAACCAAAATCATCTTCAGTAAACTAGTTTTCATAATTGCACACATAATCAGCTCTCAGCACAGTTTCTTCTGGGAAATGATTCTCCTGAAAGTACTTTCCCTAAATCACATTCAGCTGTGCACCAGAGCGCACAAAGTGATCATGCGACCACCAGGCTTGGGCCCCGCTTGGGGTCGCAGATGTGGAATGTGTGTCAGCAGGGGAGTCTGTGGGTGGTGGAACTGAAGGGTTTTACAGCGCTTGGACTGAAGGATCTGACTTTGAAAGGGGGGCACACATGCAGAGTGAGACGGCAGTGGCGATTACAGGGACGTGAAACGAGTTCACACTTGCGTACGGAGAGTCACTTTCATGGTGACAGCCCACTCCCGTTCACCAGCATGCCACTCAGTCATACCTTGCTCAGGCTGATGGGATGGGCCAGCCGACGTAGTAAACCCTCCTTTCCCGCAGTGCTGGAGGCTGAGAAGCTGGAGGACCGGCGCACTCAGGTGTGTGTCCTGGGAAGATCCCTCCGAGAGTTGAAGGTGGCTACTTTCCTCCTGCACTCTCGTTTAGAGAACAGTTATTTTATCTCTCTTCTTTTTCAGTAGCTTCCTTTTTATCATATATTTTGACTAGTACATGTCTGTAAAACACTTGAGTGGAAACGTGACCACGTACGCTTTGATCACGGGGGATTTGTCCCACGTGACACTTCCTAACTCCTCCTCTTTTGTTTCCTCCAAGCCTTCTTCCATTTCACATTTGCAAAAGCTCATTTTCTTTCGGTTTTTGTCTTTAAAAATTTCTCTCCTCTTCCTTCCCCTCTCCCAACTCTTGTCCTTCCCACTTCCTCATCCTGCCTTCAAGATAAACTATATGCTACCTAACTAAACCTGCGTGCTGACGGTGTTTATATAAATGGAGCACCGCTTTGCCATTACGGAGAATAAGCTTGAGGCATTTTAGGTAAGTGGATGCACCTCCAGACCATAATGTGAAGTGAAACTAAGCAAATGCACTAATTAGGTCTCATCATATCTCACTAAAAAGGGCTCCCTTCTCATGCCATAGCACCGCCCTGATGCCCTTCTCCTGGTGGCATAAATATAAGGACTGCAGCTGTCTCTCACACACTTGAGCTGAACATACCATTCAGTCTGTGGCATGATATTAGGCCAAAATATAGATTTCATTTGCATCTATTAAAATGTGAAATCAGAATCTTATTCCAGTGTTTTGTAATAAACACTCACGCTCTCAAGTGTGAATTCACACTCTTGGCCCAATTTGGAGCAAGAGAAGTAATGCCAAATAAAATTTCATTGTATTATTTGTTTAAGGTTTTTTCTACCTTAGGGAGAATTTACACTAGTATAAAGAAATTACAAGGAAGTAATTAACACAAATACTCTAAGTATCAGTTCTGTTTCAGAATGATGTTTGATCTTCCAAATTCATTTACTATTTTCTCATCTAGTTTGTGGGACTTCTGGTAGAAGATATTGTAGAGGGGATTGGCAATTAGACAGCAAATTGAACTGGGAAGAGTGAAATTCTCCTTCACATCTAGGGTTCTAAAATTACAGGTTTTAATTCACAACTGGATGTGCTTCTGCAGTTTTTATTTAATTAAGTTAATCAGATGCTTAGCACCATCTCTCACACAACACAGAGATGAGCGTGTGCACATGCTGTAGCTTTTGGCATTGACAGATAGTGTGCACGGAAGTGTGTGCAGCCCAGACCATGAGAAAACCCAAAGCACTGTTCTGTGCAAGCAGCACAGGAGAGAGTGTCCAGCAGTCTGTCAGCCTACCTGGTGCTGAGCCGGGCTCTGGTCTTGTCCCTGTGCCACCGTGGATTCATCTCACCTCAGTGTCACTTGCTTTTCCTGCCTTCAGAACCATTCCTTATTTTCTTTTTGAACCTTATGAAGTCACATAGCACACACTTGTCTTGAAGCCGTCTTTTTCACTCAACACTAGGATTGCTGTACAGGACTCCCTGCTGTCTGGTTTGTCGTTAGGGTTGGATGCTAATCTGATTATCCCACAGTTTGTATATCTTTCTCACAAGTTTTATACAATACAGTTTTTTTTTTCTCTTTGCTGGTGTTAACTTAGTTGGTGCACACAATCATCTAGGTATATACAAGCCCATAAAATTTCTATGGTATATGCCAAAAACAGTAATTTTGACAATAGGGTATATGAAGATTTGGCAGTTCTAGATAATAACTGTTTTTTAAAGTGATTTTTTTTTTTGCCAACATGCAATCTCTGTGTGAGAATTTCTATTGTTCCATATCTTTTAAAACTCTTGTTACTGTTAGTTTTTAAAATGAATCTCATATACTACAATCCTGGTCCTAAACAATTTTTGCTAAGTCAAAATTCTCTTGTTAGAATCAGTGATAGTAGGAACACTAAGACTATTATAATCAGTAAGCAATTAAAACAACAACATAATGTGTACAAGGCTTTCTATGTACCTTGTACCTGATAAATATTAGTATTAGCTGTTGGCTTCTATAATAAATTAGCCTGATGGTATTAAACTTGAAAGTGAAAAAGCACGCATAACAAATGGTGGGGGTGCACAATCACAGATGGACATTTTTTTTTCTTTTCTTTTTTTTTTTTTTTGAGACAGGGTCTCGCTTTGTAGTTCAGGCTGGCTCTGAGCTCACTACGTAGTCCAGGCAAGCCTGGAACTCAGCA
>PVIC010035896.1:0-11071 GCA_004025085.1 Thryonomys swinderianus
CCTGGGCACCATAGTGAGCTCAGGGCCAGCCTGAACTACAACGCGAGACCCTGTCTCAAAAAGCAAAAAAGAAAAAGAATTGGAGGGCCGGAGGGTTAGCTCAGTGGTTCCGGCGCCTGCCTCGCAAGCATAAGGACCTGAGTTCGATCCCCGGTTACCACATATAATGCTGGGCGTGGTGGCTCACGCCTGTAATCCCAGCACTCGGGAGGCAGGGACAGGAGGATTGCTGAGTTCGCGGTGGCTTGCCTGGGCACCACAGTGAGCTCAGGGCCAGCCTGAACTGCAAAGCAAGACCCTGTCTCCAAAAAGCAAAAAAAAAAAAAAAAAAAAAAAGAATTGGAAAAGCCCCATGCTCAATGTACAAGTGAAAAGCATGGGCCCAATTAATAGACTTATTTTATCTTTTAGTTTTTTTTTTGATTTCCAGGAAAGGAATAAAGGCATCATAACCTTGGATAACTTTGTGTCCTGAAGCTGTAGCTTTCTTAAGATTATAACTTTCCTTTCTATCTCTGTTTCTTTTATCCTACATCAAAAGGGCAGCTTGCTGACCAAATACTTTCTATGTAGTGGACAGTATTCTGCGTGTTAATATGAATTCTTTTTTTCTTTCTATTTTTTGAGAGAGGGTCTCGCTTTGTAGTTTAGGCTGGACCTGAGTTCACTATGTATAGCCCAGGCAAGCCTCAAATTTAGCAATCCTCCTGCCTCTGCCTCCCGAATGCTGGGATGACAGGCATGAGCCACCACTCCTGGCACTGTGGTATGTGGTACTGATTGCTGGTGAGTGTGACTCACACCATGCCCGGCGTTGTTGTATGTGGTTACTGGGGATCGAACCAGGGACCTTGAGCTTGCTAGGCAGATGCTGGAACCACTGAGCTAAATCTCCAGTCCTTACTATAAATTCTTAAACTTCACGATCACACTAGACGATCTTTAAGGATGAAGAAAGCGAGACACTGCCTTACTCAAAACACAACGAAATATCCAACTATAGTTGACTAACAAATTTCACTTTCCTTCTCTCACACACAGGTGAGATTTGCGAAAGCCTAGGACAGGCCTGGGTAGAGGCGTCGGAGGGTTTAGGCGCTGGCGCAGGCGCAGGGCAGGCGCAGGCGCAGGGCGGAGGCGGTGATTGATGGGGAACTCGGCCCCAAACAGCGGAAGTCCTGCCCACCGCGGCCGGAACTTCTGGCTCTAACTGTTCTGGGTTTCAGCAGAAGGATTCTCTACAACGGGATGGTGCTGCTGGAGAGCGAACAGGTACAGCCTATCTGACTGTCCCTGGGACAGATGCCGTTTGGGGCTTAGCTTGGGGGCGTTGTGTCCTTTTGCGGGAGTCACAAAGACTTGCCCAGCCGAAGCGAGCTTTCGTAGCAGCCTGACAGGCCCGGGCTTCTTATGTTGCAGTTCCTGACCGAGCTGACCAGGCTCTTCCAGAAATGCCGGCCGTCGGGAAGCGTGTTCATCACCCTGAAAAAATGTAAGCAGCCGCTGCGGCAGGGCGGGAGGGGCCGCGAGAGCAACCGGAAGCCGATCCGGCCGGCCCGGGCGCCAGGCCCCGGGCCCCGGGCCCCGGCTTCACCCTGCCCGGCGCGCGGAGGCATAGAGCTCAGAGAGCGAGGAGCCAACGCCCGTGCGGCCCCGGCCCTTGGTCGCCCACGTCCGAGCCGTTACCCAGCGCTCCAGCGGGCTGGAAATCGGTCTTTTCGTTAGGACCCCCTTCCCGACTCTTGATGTTGCAAGGCTTTTTGTAACTGCGTAGTTACAAAAAGTTGTTGGCTGAACCGTAATAGTGGTTGGTTTACAGGCCTAGAGCAGTGACAGCAGTTGAGATAATCTCTTGTATCGCTTTTCTCCGGTTTCCCTTGCTGTCTGCTTGTCATTAATTTGTGTGGCTGTGTTTACCAGCATGTATTTTTCATGCAGATGATGGTCGAACTAGATCTATCCCGAAGAAGGGTTCTGTGGAGGGTTTTGAACCTTCAGATAACAAATGTCTGTTGAGAGCTACAGATGGGAAAAAGAAGATCAGCACTGTGGTGAGCTTTCTTTTGATTATTTTTCAGTGGTGGGAATTGAATCCAGGGTCTCACAGATGGTAGGCAAGCATTCGACCCCCAAGTTATGTACACCCCTATTCCTGTGAGCCGGATTCTTAATACAAAACGTTGGAGTTTCTGTGTACTTGAACTGAGGATAGGGCACATCTGAACAGTTGGGTTTTTTTTGATAAAGGCTATTGTGTATTTTCCAAGCTGTTTTCCTTTATTACTTTAGTACTGGAAATCTCAACAATAAAATAAAAGAGGTCGAATACTTGTTTGGCTGAAGTGTCTAGGGAAATAAAAATAGCATATTGGTCAATGTGCTGTAAGGTGGAATTGGCGTATTTCCTTATTTCCTTGCTGTGCCGGTTCTTAGTATCAAGTGATTCTTTTATTTATTTATTTTTGAGACAGGGTCTCACTTTGTAGTTCAGGTTGGCTCTGAGCTCACTATGTAGCCCAGGCAAGCCTGGAACTCAGCAATCCTCCAATCTCTGCCTCCCGAGTGCTGGGATTGATTACAGGCGTGAGCCACCACGCCCGGCACTGTGGTATGTGGTATTGATGGCTGGTGGGCGTGAATCTCCACGCTCAGCATTGTATGTGGTCACCGGGATTGAACTCAGGACCTTGCATTTGCGAGGCAGGCGCCGGAACCACTGACCTAACCCTCTGGCCCAGATTCTTTTATTTTTAAGCTGATTTATTCCCTTCATGACTCTCATCACGAGCATGTTAGGCTTTATACTTGAGAGAATACACATCTAATCATCAGTCCTGGTTTTTCCTTTCATGGCAGAAGCTGAATACAGTAGGACAAACAAAGACTTCCTGGGCTCTTTTTTGTGTGTATGTTACTGAAGGTTGAATCCAGGGCCTTCAAACTTGCCTACATCCACAACAATTTTTTTTTTTTTTTTGCTTTTTGAGACAGGGTCTTGCTTTGTAGTTCAGGCTGGCCCTGAGCTCACTATGGTGCCCAGGCAAGCCGCTGTGAACTCAGCAATCCTCCTGTCTCTGCCTCCCGAGTGCTGGGATTACAGGCGTGAGCCACCACGTCCGGCATTGTGGTATGCGGTGTTGATTGTTGGTGGGCGTGTCACCATGCCCAGCATTATATGTGGTTACCGGGGATCGAACTCCTCAGGTCCTTGCGCTTGGGAGGCAGGCGCCGGAACCACTGAGCTAACCCTCCGCCCCCCAACATTTTTTTAGCTGAATTACTCAAGCTGGCCTTGAATTTAAGATCCCTTGCTTCAGTCTTCCAAAGTCAAGATGCCCTGGATTCTGAGCAAATATTTATTTTGCCAGGGCAGAACAAGATGGCCACCTAATCACATTAGTGGACGATATGCATAAGAATATAGACAATACTCAATTGATAAGGTCCCTTTACAAGTTATCTTGAGGTAGGGTCTTGCCATATAGTTCAAATTGGCCCTGAACTCACTACATAGCCCAAGATAGCCTGGCACTTGCAGTGATCCTCCTGTCTCAGCCTCAAGGTTATCTTGAAAATTTTACAATAAAGCAAGCTTATGTGGTCTTTAAAAAAGTCATGTGTCATGCAACAGAGAAACTGTAGGAATGTTCTTCAGAAGTTGCGTTTGTTGTGGTAGCTTGTCTTGCTTCATTCAGTCTGAATTAATGGAACACACGAGATAGGCAGATCACTTTTAGTACATTTTGTACAAAAATACTGACAGGTCCTGTGACATCTTTCAGAGCCCTGTGAGAAAAGTCAGGGCCACCTGTGTAAGGCATTTCCGCAGAGGGAAAAAGCGGCTTTGCAGGAGGCCCTTGCTGCCCATGTTGGTGTGGTTCTTACATGGGAAAAGGCTTGGAGCTACTCTGCTTGGTCCTCAGGGAGAGGGCAACAGAGCAGAATATCCTTAATGTAGCTTCTCAAGTGGGTAAGTATTTGTAAGATTGGAATGGGGTATAGCTCCTCAGGAGGTGCCCGCGGACGGGCACAGGGCTGGGGTTCTGTCCACAGCACCACAAAAAAAAATTATTCTCATTTGAGAATAATCTCTCACACAGTGTTGTCTTCGTGGAGCTTTTCAGATACTGCCTGAGGTGGAGCAGAAAGGTACTTACAGTAATAAATAGGAGTGATATCCTGTTCTCCCTCCTTTTCCAGGTGAGCTCCAAAGAAGTGAACAAATTTCAGATGGTGAGTAGCTGGCAACCCCCCCCCCCCCCGCCTCCTCAGGGCACGAGTCTGCGCAGTAGTGAAGTGACGTCAAGTGACAGGCAGGCCAGGGTGCTCAGGTTTGCTGGTCTCCTGAGACAAGTTCCACCCACCTTTCAAGTGAGAGCTGCCAGACTATGAATTTCAAAATGATATTACTATTTTTTGGGGAAAGGGGCTAGATTTTCTTGTCTCAGACTTCAGATACATTCCACCTGTGGAATAAACAGGAAGTTGCCTATACTTTTCCCTTTTTGCTTAAAAAGAAAAATGTTTTAAAAGTGCACTTCACGGTGAGTGAGCATTGCAGAAGGTATACTGTGAGTGTTTGCCAGTGCAAGGATCCTGTGGTGTTTGGCTCTTCCCCGGGTGGGCCTCTGTCTTTGGTTACCCAAGTCCCCTGTGGCCACCAGCCTGTATGTAAGACTCCTGTTGCTACGGTCCTGCTCTGTCTTTCAGGCTTACTCAAACCTGCTGCGAGCGAACATGGATGGGCTGAAGAAGAGAGACAAAAAGAGCAAAAATAAGAAGACCAAAACAGCACAGTGAAGGGCACTGGATTCTTTTACCAGTTAACCAGTGAATTGCCATTTTTCCTTTGGTTTTTACTTCTGGCCACAAAACTAGGTTTTTGTTCCCCTCTTTGCAGTTTATTTTCATGTGGATGAGGGTCATTTTGAGAAAAGTTACAGCTTATAGGGTAGTTGTGTTAAGAAACTAGTCTGGTTTAGATCTGTGCAGCATGGTTGTGAATTCCTGGATTTGTTTTCAAAGGTTACTTCTTGAAGAACAGTGTATCATTAAATGTTCATTCCCAGGCACAGTCTCTTATTTGTTCTTTTTCTCATCCCATTTTAAGTTCTCTGGCAATAGCTGCAAATTTTGGAATGATATGTTTAATGAGTAGGTTTTAGCTCTGTCTTCTATGTTCCTTGACTTGAAACCTGACATTTGTAGAAACTGTGTCATCTCATGGGTAGTCTTCCTCAAGATGTTAGCATCACAGTTTCTTTAGCAAGTCTGACTGAATCTTCATAGCCTAGTGAATATTTGCTTAACCATATTAGATAAATACATTACAAAATCAATGAGAATAAAGATTCCTGGTTAATGAGGTTTTTGTCCTTGTTTGTGTGCAGTTCTGGGGGTTAAACCTGAAGTGTCATGTTGGGCTATATCCCCATCTCTTTATTTTTTATTTTAAGACAGTGTTTCACCAAGTTTCCCAGGCTGGCTTTGAACTTGTGATCCTCCTGCCTGTGCCTCCCAAGATGGGCACCACCACCCTGCTTGATGATTTTGATTTTTCGTGCCTTTTAGTATGAACAGTGTAGTCACTAGGGTCAAGGGGAGAGTGGAGCTGTTTCCTTCAGTTTCATGTCCCTAAGACCTTGAGAGTTTAGATTTGTAATTGAAAAGCAACAAATATATGAAAACATTTATTATATCCAAAAGATAAATTTATAATATATTACACATGAAAAACGGACAAAGCTCAGCTTTGTAGGGCGGCTGCTTAAGAGACAATGAATGTACAATATCCCACCATCCTGGTGTAAGGCCTGACAGACCTGCATAGCAACAGTTCTTTAGGGTTAAAACAAGATTCTGTAGTAGTCGTCTTTGTAGCTATACAGGAACAGCACAGACACCCTGCAGAAGAAAGGAAAAGGCAGATTACAGTGATGGGCTCAAGAGAGGGCGAAGGATAATAAAAACCTTTTTTTGTTTGTTTGTTTTTTGAGACAGGGTCTCGCTTTGTAGTTCAGGCTGGCTCTGAGCTCACTATGTAGCCCAGGCAAGCCTCAAACTCAGCAATCCTCCTGTCTCTGCCTCCTGAGTGCTGGGATTACAGGCGTGAGCCACCATGTCTGGCTCTGTGGTATGTGATATATTGATTGCTGGTGGGAGTGAGTTACCACGCCCAGCATTTTATGTGGTTACTGGGATTGAACTCAGGACCTTGCGCTTGCGAGGCAGGTGCTGAAACCCCTGAGCTAACCCTCCGGCCCTGTTTGTTTTTGAGACAGGGTGTCACTTTGTAGTTCAGGCTGGCCCTGAGCTCACTATGTAGCCCAGGTAAGCCTTGAACTCAGCAATCCTCCTGCCTCTGCCTCCCCAGTGGTGGGATTACAGGCATGAGCTGCCACCATGCCCTGCACGGTGGTATGTGGTACTGATTGCTGGTGGGTGAGTGAGCACACCCAGTATGTGGTCACCAGAGATCGAACCCGGGACCTTGCGCTTACTAGGCAGGCACTGGAACCACTGAGCCTCCAGCCCAACAATAACTGTCTTTACTTAAGTGTAGGAGCTGTGTTTAGAAACAAGGTGGACAGCTACCCTTAAAAAATTAAGTCTTGGGCCGGAGGGTTAGCTCAGTGGTTCTGGCGCCTGCCTCGCAAGCTCAAGGTCCTGAGTTCGATCTCCGGAAACCACATATAATGCTGGGTGTGGAGACATGCCCACCAACAATCAACACCGCATACCACAATGCTGGATGTGGTGGCTCACGCCTGTCATCCCAGCACTCGGGAGGCAGAGACAGGAGGATTGCTGAGTTCGCGGAGGCTTGCCTGGGCACCATAGTGAGCTCAGGGCCAGCCTGAACTACAAAGCGAGACCCTGTCTCAAAAAGCAAAAAAAAAAAAAAAAAAATTAAGTCTTGCAGAAGCCAAGGCTGGCAAGGTCTGCAATGAACAGCCACAATCTCCTTGTGGCCCTGGATTGGAGTGATAGGTGTCTGATAACAGGACATAAAGCAAAGCAGTAAACAGTGCCGGGGAAGTTCCCGCTGTGCTATGATGACTGAGTGTCCTGATTGAGGGATGGACCCAGGGAGACTTCTGGTGGAAACTGCAGTGGGTCAGACTCAGCAGGACCATAGAGTCTGGTCCGCCCAAGGCCCTCAGCTTTAACCCTGGGCCCCCTGCTGTGCTTATGTGACAGCTTACTTTTTTTCAACTTTGATGTTATAGATTTCGTCGCACACTAATTTGAGGTATCTCTGCTTTGGCAGGCGTGACAGCAGCTGTTTCACAGTTGTGTTAAATGCCTGTTCGTCAGCGTCCCACTAGGAAAAAGCAGAGAAGACTTAGCAGGAGGGCAGTGAGTTGTTACCTGGCCTTTGGCTGGTCACTGATAAAATGCCAATGTTCTCAAGTAGAGCCGGGGCCTTTATAGGGAGAGGGACTAGTGAGGCACTGCTGGCGTTTTCCCTTCAAAGTATTAGTTTTCTTTAAAACGAGGGGCCCCTCAGTAGAAACTAGATGCCATGGCCTGGTATGCTACTGTGACTTGACTGTAGCTGTTTCTGCCTGTTACTCTATGTCCATTGGACCAGATTGCACATCAGAATATCACTCATGTAGTGGTGGATGCTTACGTGGGCAAGCAACATAAAATGTAATGTGAAATAAATGTTAAATATTCTTACTAGTAAAGGTAACCATTCCAAAATTTAGATGTGCTCATTTAGGCAGTCTGTTGGTAAATATATGTATAATACCGGTAAAGAAGTATCAATTTCAGCACAAGGAACTTCTATAGTTACTAATTTGCACATGAATCTCCCTAGCTGGGATGAAGGTTTATGTGAGAAAGAACAAGGCTAGGAACACACACTGTGTGTGTTCATCTGTGCTAGGTTCAAATCCTGGCTCTGCTACTTAACCAGCTGGGTGACCCTGATTTAGAAATAGATATAAAACACAAAAGCACTAATGTCACCCATTTCTGGGTCGTGGGAGACAAACAGTATCACTATGAAAATGCTATGTCGATTTCAGTTCCCTTTTGGCAGGTTAACAGCAAAGGCCCCAGTGTGGGACAGTTCATACTGCTTACCTCTAGTGATAAAAACTGTAAGATTGTTTCCTTGGGTAGATCCACCTGTTAATACACAAATGGACAACATCTATCAGAGAATCCTAAGTGGCACATAATGACTTGGGATGACAGTGGTGCTTTGGAGCTGGCAGCTGGGAATACTGCGGTGCTCTAAAGCAGATTTCATGGAGAGTGAAGTGATGAGAGCACGTCTGGGACAGCGAGCAGGCCTCGCAGATGCCTCTCAACCCTGACGCTGCGCCCAGGCGTCTGGCCTGCTACATGTGCTCTTAGCATATGCCTGGTGAGGGAAAGACCTGACAGATGCACAAAAATGGCTTTGGTTTTCATACCCTACCCTCCTCCCTCTTTCAGAGGAGGCAAGAGAAGAAATAAGCACAACTCTTCAGTTTTTCTCCCTGGTTCTTTTTTTAAGTAGTCTAGGCTGGGGATTTAGCTCAGTAATGTTGTGCCTGCCTGGCAAGCAAAAGGTCCTAAGTTCAATCCCTAATATCTTTCACACACCCTGAAATATTTTTTATTAGTGCCTATTAATTTTATAAAATACTGGGTTCCTGTGTGGCATTTTCATACATACCTACAATATATGTTGTTTACATGCATTCCTGTCACCTTCCCTTACATTCACTAGCTTCTCTACTGTTACGTCATCTATTTTAAGGTTCTGCATGAGGGAAACACACAATGCTTATCTTTCTCAGTCTGGCTTAATTCACTTCATGTGATGGACTCCAGGTCTCTGTAGGTTTAGATCTCATGTGAGCCACAGCAGTACAACGTGTGCATCCAATACTGCTGACCCTGAGCAGGGTGCCCTGAACTTTGAGGGTACACAGTGAGAGAAGCCAACTTTGAAATGTCAAAGAAAGGAACTTACAGCCAAAATTTCAATTTCACTGCTTTTCTGATGTAAATTGGCAAGGGTAGTCTGAAGTCGGGTTTGTACCTAATAAGAAGAAAATGGAATTGAGTACACATTAAACCGAGCTGTTTTATCTCCCATTCCAGAAAACAATCAGTGAGGCAAGGGATGGCCTAGAGAGGACTCCAAGATTTGATCTTGATCCACTTCAGGAAAGGAGTGTCTAGCTGCTCTAATCTCAGAACAAATAAGTTTTTATGACCTGCTGCCTGTGATTATTTGTTTTGTAATTCCTCTTCTTCTTTTTCTTTTTTTGAGACAGGGTCTCACTTTGTAGTTCATGCTGCCCCTGAGCTCACTATGTAGCCCAGGCAAGCCTCGAACTCAGCAATCCTCCTGCCTGCCTTCCCAGTGCCAGGATTCCAGGCATAAGCCACCACACCCAGCACTGTGGTGTGTACTGATTGCTGGTGGGCGTGAACCACCATGCCCGGCATTGTGGTATGTGGTATCAGGGATCAAATTTGGGACCTTAGGCTTGTGAGGCAGATGCTGGAACCACTGAGCTAAATCCCTGGCCCATGCTTAGTTCATTTTAATGAGGGTGGGGGGAGTGTTGGGACACCGTAGGGATTGAACCCAGGGTCCTATACATGCTAGCAAATATTTATCACTGAGCTAAAACCCCAGCCCTTTTACATTTTGAAGTGATACCTCATAAGTAGAAGGAGGAAGATTTTAGGATTAAGCTGAATTTGGAAAAAGAAGGTGACAGCGATGAGAACAGGAACTAAAATGTGGCAGGTGATGATGGCCATGGGGAGACACAGAAGTGGGCACCACCAGATCCTGAGAAACGGCTGGGAGACCTGACAAAAGCGAGGACTGGGTCTCTGTGTTTCAGTGTAATTCCATTTCTGAGTAATTAATACTAGCTTAAGGGCTCTTCCCAAAAGTTCACACTAACAACACAGTTAGCACGACACATTCCTATTCTCTTCTCTCACTACACAATGTGTGGGCTTCCAAGTTAGAAGCTCTGAGCCCTGGGACTGGCTGGCTGGTGTCAGGTATCTGCAGTCACCAGAGGACTCAATGGCAGTGAGACACCACCACTTCCTTGGGATTGACCTCCAGCACTTTGTTACTCACAACAAAATAAACCAACCCAAAATACCCCAGAGGAATGGCTGTATTTAGATGTGGTCCTTGTGACAATAGCAGCCGCCTCTCTAACGGGATGGAGGAACTGCTGAGTGACACCTGGAGCCGACAGAAGGCCAGGGAAGAGATCTTTTTTTTTTTTTTTTTTTTTTTTTTGAGACAGGGTCTCGCTTTGTAGTTCAGGCGGGCCCTGAGCTCACTATGTAGTCCAGGCAAGCCTCAAACTCAGCAATCCTCCTGCCTCTGCCTCCTGAGTGCTGAGATGACAGGCGTGAGCCACCACGCCAGGCACTGTGGTATGTGGTATTGATTGCTGGTGGGCGTGAGTCTCCACGCCCAGCATTGTGTGTGGTTACCGGGATCAAACTCAGGTCCTTGCGCTTGTGAGGCAGGTGCTGGAACCACTGAACTAACCCTCCGGGCCCAGGGAAGAGATCTTGTCTCTTTTTTTCTGTTACATATCCCTTCTCTGTAGCTCACAGCAGACAGGTGGACGCTCTGACTCAGTTTACCTGCGTTTCGTACCGCCGCCGTGTGCTGGCCGACAGCTTTTCTGGTGCTATCACACTCACGATGGGAACAACTGTTGCTCCGTGGATTTCAAACAAACCTGGGCAAAGAGAGTTTGAAGATTTAGTTTTCTCTGGGCCCAGCTTTGAGACCATACTGCAGAGAATGGTAGTTTTCAGCAGACAGGGTTAGCTCACATCTGCACCTTGTTGCTCTCTGCAACCAGTTGACTTGGGGATAAGCCAGCACCCCGCACTGGCAGCTTGGTGCCTCCTCTAGGAGGCAGCATAGTGAGGCAACAGGAGCCCCTAAACCTTGTGAACCTCAGAAAACCACTTTTAGCTGCCTCTAAATTATAACATAGTTAGTGCTCATGGAAATGAAAGACATACATTTGTAAAAAGTCAAACATGACTCCTCATGGGCTTAGAACAC
>PVIC010035897.1:0-18833 GCA_004025085.1 Thryonomys swinderianus
TGAAGCTGTTAGATATAGTTTGAAATCTGTATTCTGTGTCAGCCGTTACAATTTTACCCACTTACCTGAATGAAGTTATTTCAATTTATAATATAAAACTTTTTCCTCTTGCCAGCATTTATAATTCAGAGTAACACTGCAACACAGAGCATCAGGGAGAAAGATCTCCACTTTTTTTTCCTTTATTCATATTTAGTCAGAAGAGATTCAAAACGGATCAAAATTTTTAATTGAGTAAAAGGGAGAAGCCAAAGATCATCTGGAATCAACAACTCCTCTCCTGGCCAATTCTACTCTCTTGTTTTATCTAGTTCTGTGACATTTGCTTGATGTATAATGGAGTGAAAAATTTTTCCTATTGTAAAAGCTGAAGCAAAGCTAGACTGCTGTGGCCACACTACTAGTTGCCACGTTCTGCTTAAGACGCCCAACCACGTGCTTAGTAGCGAGCATGAGCCTCTGCAGCCACGTGTGCAGAACTCAGTCTCAGCCCAGACATTTACAGGCTGCGTGATCTCTGGGTCTGTACTGAGCTGCTCTGGCCCTCAGTCCTGTCATCTTTAAAACAAATAATAATATTGTAGACAGCTAAGTAAAGTAGAAATGCTACAGGTGGTCAGGTGGGTCTGGAGCCTTGAGAGACTCCATGCAAAAGATGAAAATGCTTTACAGCTGTGGCCGGAGATGCAACTGTTAAGAGTCCAGGCCTCAAATAAAGACAGAATGACCAGGCTGCATATTTCCTCAAATGACAAGATGAGCAGCCGCACCTGGCCTAGTACAGTTTCGCTCAGCATCCGGCATCCCAGGGGGTTTCCAGGCCCCCGTAACGGAGCCTGATCTCCTCAGGGCTGTGTATGACACGAAACGCGAAGAGAGACTCGAAGATGGGCCGAGGTGAAATGGGGAGCCGGGATGGTCGGTGCCGGGTGAGCAAAGACTCCAAAACAGCCACGGTCTCCAGTATTTGTTGACGATGCAGTCATGGTCGGGTTGAGCCAAGGGCCTGGTGTGCTTCCTGCCGCTAAGTTGCTGGCACAAGCAAGGCTTGCCAAAGAACGGACACGTTAACTCAACAGAAAGTTAATTCTTTACAGCCTGCACTGCCTGCCTTGGACTTGCTTAATTTTGGGCTAAATTTTGTCTTCCTGAAGCTGGCTTTGAAGAAAAAATAACAGTTAACAAGGCGTTTTCTCACAGTGGGTGACCAAGTCCTTCAGACTCATCACTTTGGAAAACAAATTGTTTTCCAGACACACTTGTTATTTGACTTGTTCCCCCACTGGATCACTATTATCTAAGTAACTATACTTGAACCTTATTGGTTGTTCATAGCTTTAAGACACGTTAGACCCATATGGATTTTGTTCTATAAAACTTCCCCTGAAGAGGGAAGTCCTCACCTATCCATTTGGGACCCCTCCTACCTTTCAGAGACTAAATTCTCAATAAACATTTCCTACTCTTAACCTGCGTTGTTCCTAGAATTTATTCTTCAATTTTAGAGAACACAAAGAGGGCATACCAGCTATCTGACATGTGGGGAGTTATACTATTTCCTTTGTGTCATTTGGAGGTTCCATTTCATCACTTATGTCAGCCCTGTATCCAGTAACAATACAGTGGCGCCTTCTTCTTAGGTGTGTGGTGCTGATGGAGCCTCTTAGGGCTGCTCAGATTTACCCCACGCCTGTTCACATGAGGAGGCCGTGAGAGTGCCTCTGTCACACTACGCTCTTTCCTCCTCCTCCCGCCCCAAACCCAAACCTTCTTCATCAGACTCAGTGTGGGGAAGGAGGAACCGCACCTAGAAGTCTTGGGTCTCTGAACGATGAGTGGTAGTTCTGGGCCCACATGCTCTGAGATGAATATCTGTTAGTTACTAAATTGGTGTGCAGTTTGAGGATGTAAAAAATTTGATCAAGGGGCCGGAGGGTTAGCTCAGTGGTTCCGGCGCCTGCCTCGCAAGCGCAAGGACCTGAGTTCGATCCCCGGTAACCACATATAATGCTGGGCGTGGAGACTCACGCCCACCCACAATCAGCACCACATACCACAATGCGGACGTGGTGGCTCACGCCTGTCATCCCAGCACTCGGGAGGCAGAGACAGGAGGATTGCGGAGTTCGAGGCGGCTTGCCTGGGCACCATAGTGAGCTCAGGGCCAGCCTGAACTACAAAGTGAGACCCTGTCTCAAAAAAAAAAAAAAAATTGATCAACCATGAAATCTTTACATTGAGATTTAGCTTATCTTCCTTAGATATCCCTGCAGTGGGCTTTCTTGTGAATGATACAGTGATTAAGAGGCCCAGATATCCATTTCAAATAATGTCTGCATTGTGCAGAAATATGTCCAGGACGCTGCCTGAAAGAGACCCTCTTGGCTCCAGCAGGCCAGAGCACTAGGTCCTCTTCAGGAGGAGCGTGAGTCAGAGCCTCGTCCACGACGCCGTCTCGCAGCGCCGAGCAGAGCCACACGAGGGAGGAGGATCGTCTCGTCCGCAGGGACGTTGGCTGATGCACCCTCCAGAGAGCTGCGCTTCCTGCCTATTTGCTTGATCGGAAGCACATTTCGCTCCCTTCTCTGCTCATCTGGTGGCATAGAAAATGGCCTTCATCCCTTGAAGGGTTTGTCACTGAAGGGCCCCCACTAGAAGGTCTAGTTGTTCTCTTGTTTATCTTGGAAACTTAAAAAAAATTAAATTCTAATTTAAAGTCATTGTGCATCTTTTGCAAGCTATAAAAGGCAGTGTCCCCTAAGTCCTGGGGAATGTGATGGTCTGGAAATAGGTGCAGTCGGCGCTTCTGCTCCTGCGCAGGAGCGCAGCTTGTTCTGTCTCGAGAGACACAAATTCACAGTTAGCTTTTCACAGTCTAGGCGCTGCCGTCCAGAAAATCTTCAGGCTTAGATGGCCACGAGTGATCCCTAGGTTATCCTTCTGCGATTCTGGCATTTATTCCGCGTGATTCAGTGTATTTATGAGATTATGTACTCATCTTTATAAATCATAGTTCAATTTGGACTGCTTTCTTAAAGCTGATGTGTGGGAAGCTGAGGTGTGGGTTGAAATTTTGTCTTCCTAAAGCGGGCTTTGGAAGGAAGATATAATATGGTCATCTACACGAATCGTGTGGGGCAAGAGAACACACAGTAAAGTCAGATTTTACCAGTTCCATGTCTGTCTGGATTCATGTAAATAGTCAAGGAACAGGCAGCTTAGTCATTAATTAGCACAAACACCTTGATACACTGATCCTTGGTACCTTTGAAAAACAGTCTCTACGGGCTCTTCTCACACATCACATGTCCTAATGCGATCGTGTCTGCACTTAGGCGAGAATTCCCGCTGGGTTACGCAGGACATGGGCCGGCAGCTGGGTCCGCCTGGATGACTCTGCTTCTCCTCGTTTCGTGACATTTTTCAGTGTTTATCTTACCCTAGGTTCACATTCCGTGAATCACTTCAAGGCTCTCCTGAAGGCATA
Source organism: Thryonomys swinderianus (assembly GCA_004025085.1). Classification (NCBI taxonomy): domain Eukaryota; kingdom Metazoa; phylum Chordata; class Mammalia; order Rodentia; family Thryonomyidae; genus Thryonomys; species Thryonomys swinderianus. Next base: position 3,488 of record PVIC010035897.1, read on the forward strand.
GCCTGGGTTCAGGGTAAGTGCAGCTGTGTCAACCACGGAACTGTGGAGAAGAGGAGAGAAAACTTTCTCTCTGTCCTCTGAGGCTTCCATAACTGAGTCCAGAAAATAGACGGACAAGACATAGATGAAGAGAAGAAAAACCATTTTAATTCCTTGCATATGCTTTTCTTGCTTTCCTGGTGTCCTCTAATGTGGAGATGCCAAATGCGGGGGTAGCAAATCCTGCAGCACACCATGGATGTCATAAATTCAAAATTGGATGTTATGGTTTCAATCTTTCCTAAATTTTTATGTTAGTACATGTTTGCGATACATAGTAGACACATTCACATGTGGCATCTTGGTCCTTGTCACTTTCCCTGTGCCTCCCCGCCCTCCTGCCCCTCCAGCGTTGGATCTGGAATGTTCCCCGAAGGCCGTGGGCGGACAGCGTGGTCACCACCTGGGGCGCTGTTGGGAAGCGGCGGTGCCTTGGCGGGTAGTCCGCTGGAGGGGAGTCTGGTCGTTGGTGACGTGTCCTGGGAAGGGGTCTGGGACCCAGCCTGGCGTTTTCCTCCGAGTCCTGACCCCATGCGACGCGTGGGCCTCCTCCGCCGTGGCTCCTGCTAGGACTCACTGTGCGGCCACAGACCAGAGCCGCCTGGCCACGCAGCAGCGGACGGAAAGCCTTGAAGGCTATGAGCAGAGGCCGGCTGGTCTCCGTCTGATGGGGTGATTCATTGCAAAATTGTATTTCTTGAATTAGAATTTTAGTGAAATGAGTAAGATGTTTAACTTCAAAATTACAACAACTCATTTCACACAAATCCTAGCGCTTGGCGTGAGGCTGATCTGCACAAGTGGAAGGCCCAGCACATCTCCTGCTGTGTGTTACTCAGCCCCCGAGCTCAGTTGACGCTTGAATGCTTCTTCTTCGGCAGCTCTTGTCCTCGGTCAGCTATTTACCTATGAAAAGAAAGCCTGGCCAACACCTAGAGCCCTGCTCTGTGCCCTCTGGGTTTCCCTGTGTGGGGGGGGAATATATATATATATTTCATAGGCATATTAGTAAAGCATAGAAGAAAAGATGGAGATATTTTACCTCCAAGCAAATTCTAGTTGTTCCCCATTAAGCTATTGCCTTGTCTTTCACATGAAGAGAAGAGCAACTCGATGTGTGATTAGCAAGCGTGAGAGCATTTCTGACGCTATCTTAAACCATTTCTGAAAGAGGAGGAAACAACCTCGGAGGGTGAGAGGGTTGAGGAGCCAGGACTCCCAGATTCTGTGTCAGTGCAGAAGCTTCCCCGTTTATTATGGAAGTTACAGGCATTTATATAGGGCGGCTTGGGATGTAATTGGACGAGAGGACGGAAGCAGTGCTCACAGCAGGGTGTGATTGGACGCAAGGGCAAAAGCAGCACTTAGCAATGTATGATTGGTCTGTGTCACCTGTGCCATCTGCATCGCTATGGCTTCTTAAAGGGTCACTGTATCTATTCATCCACCAGGACAGAGAGCGAGAAGAGAAGTGGAAGCACCTGGAGAAAGGTTTGGCCACAGACAAGGATAGAATCATGATCTGTAGGAGAGAAAAGTCTAGTTTTCCAATCTTCATGGGCCCTCAGCTGAGACTGCCTGTAATGACAGAAGGATTAATAGGGGGACAACAAACAGAAGTCTCTTGATAAACACATCTCATGTATACATGGGCAACAAAGCAGAGAAATAAGATCTCAAGAACAGATCTCAAAGAAATTATGTATTTCAGGCTTAAGCACCATTGTCCTATGAACAAAGAATCAGTATGTAAAAAGGCTAGTTATGATGGGGATACCAAGGGAAAAAGATGAACGTGAGTAAGATTTGTTCTGCAAATTTAACTTGGTGCCTTTTATTTGATACGAATCTCTAGGCATTTAGTCCTCTTTCTATTCTTTGCACAAAGAGTATCACAACCTGGCCAGTGAGAATTCTCTTTATACGTGTGAATTTCTTTTACATAGGGTAACTTTTCCGGGCTTTCCCCATGTCTATAACTTTTCAAAATGGGCTTCATGTTGAAGAGTCACATTTGCCATGATATTCTGTTCTCCTCCAGTCGTATTTGGGATGGTATAAACTTAGTCCTGTCAGCTTCTTTGTGAAAACTCAGAAGACTTTTCTTCAAACCACTCCCTCCATGTGCCGAAGCCTCTCAGCCGAAAGCCCCTTCTGTGCGGCTGCAGCACCCTTGGACAACTGCACGGATAAAATCTGCTAGTCCTGGGGGATTCACATTAATATTTTTATGCATAACCAAAACTGTAGAAAACAGTGACTATGAAACAGAACCAGGCAGCTCTGATGCATTTTCTGAATTTTATATTTTGATTTCCTTCTATCAAATAAGTGAAAATGAGGAAAATTCAAAGGAAGGCCTGGAGAGACCATGAGAGGTGAAAGCCTTCTTCGCACACTTGTCAGTTTCTCCAAGAAGAGTCAGGAGATGTGAGCTTTAAATTCAAGGCTAAAACACTAGTGTGGTCCAGGACACTGTTATGAATGAGGACCCAGACTATAAAAGTATTTAAAGAGATAGGTCACCTCAGATTTTTAAGAAGTAACAAAATTATTTATGAAGGCCTGCAAACTGCAATAGCTGCAAAAGACTTAAAATGTCTCAGCCCTGACCTTGGAGGATCAAGATGCCACCAAGATTCGGAGGTTAGCTGGACCTTGGAGCCAGTGGCCATTGTCTGCAAGTAGAGGGGCCCTGGCCTGTCCCACAAAAAAGAAAATAGCCTCACAGCTCAAAGAGTAGTCAGTAGCGTCAGTGGGTTCAAGAAGCTAATTGTGTCACAGACTAAGGATGAAGTAATATACTGAATGTGATTTTTGAAAAAACCACAGCATAGTCTTAGCATTGACAAGTTACTTTATACTATGTCCATCTAGAACAGAAATTCGACGTGGTCTCTCATACGAGAGATAGCATTTTTTACTGGTTGACACTGATCTGTGTTTGGAGTTAGGATGCCAAAACCCACTCAGGTGATAGTTCGTCTTCCTCTACAATACCGAGGCACCAACAGCACCCTATATAGGGAGTGTCTATGAGGATTAAACAAAAGTTTCATAAGCCTGCAGACATCTAATGATGTTCACACTAATTCTGCTCACATTATTGCTCATGGCAACAAGACCCTGCCCCACTGCTTTCTGTGGGGAGACAGAGTGGTGTGAGGAGAGCCCACTCAGACCTAGACCGCGTGGCCTGCGGCAGATGAGGCGAGTCGTCCTCTGCATGGGACCTAAGGCCATAAAATCACCCTGAGACGCTGCGTCCTGTCTGGGATTTATGATAAATGAGAATTTAGGGATTAAGGGTTTTTGATTTAAAGGAAATGGTAACAAAACTGACCAATGTTTGATGGCTTGGTTGATAGGCGTTGGGAAAGACTTGTCTAACCATGGGGCTGTGGAATGTCACTGGCGGAAAGGCTGGTCTCCCTGCCCGTCCCTGGCGCTCTTGAGCTGGAGACCTGGGTGGCAGCTGCTCCTCCTCAAACTTTTATTTCATGTTAGGGAGGAGCGTGATGTGGCGTGAAAGCTACCATGCGTCACACAGACCTGGGTGGGACTCATGGAAGATTCCCCGTCCTGACCTAGTTTGCAGCCTCTTGGTTTGATTGTTCTAACTACAGACAGTTTGGACACTGTTGATTTCTGAATCATTTAAGCGTGAGTTTCCCATGACGAGGCAAACAGTGCTTCCTAGAGTCAGTCGCTCAACCAAGACGTGTCAGAACATGTCATGTGACTGCTGTGCTGCACTGCTTAGGGGCTTAGGGCTGCTGCAGATTCTTCTAACATGTCATGGCTGTTAGGATCACAGTCTACACACAGAAGCCACAATTATAGATTTAGAAGAACATTAATTATTTTTTTCAAAAGAATGCAAGATTATCAATAAAATTCCACTTTAATTTCAATGGGCAAGCAGTACACAGACTATGGAGGCACGACCTTCCTTCCCTACAAACCGCAAGTATTCTCTGAAAGATCAAGAAAGGTCTTGCTTGCATAGAGAAATGTTCTGCCCAGATTCCCACTCTGCTCCACTTGCAAATGGTAGATGCAAACTTCTGGCAGGTGCTTACTTCTGATTGGCTATTTTCAGGTCACAGGTTTTGGTCAGATCTTTTGGCCAGTGGAGGCTGTCTGTTCCTAGGGAGTTGAGAGAGGAATGTGTCCGTGCAAGGGTGACAAAAGTTCGCTTCATGGGTCGTCCAGGACCAGAGAGCCTCTGAACCACAGTAAGCATATGGCCACCAGACTCCATTTGGCATGTAAGCCCAGTGAACCACATTTGATCTTCCTTAAAGTTTGCCAGTCCTGCAGCAATGAAAGAACTTTATAAAGTTTAGGCCCACCTTTGCATTTTTGATCCTCATCTATCTAGACATACATCTGTTTTTAAACACAAAGATTATGGTTAAAATGATTAGCTATTTTTAAAATATTTCTTTAATGTAAAGCATCTATATCTAATCCTCTGTTACACATTCATGGTATTCACCAGGAACACCTATCTTAATTGATAAAAATTTTGCCACATTGCATAGAAACACATTTAAGTCTAAAGGTTGAAAAAGTTTCCTATCTCCTTAAATATATGTATTCCTTACAAATTTTCTAAAAATAATTTTCAATTTTCTTTAAAAATGGTAGTTCACACTCACTCATAAATTTCTTTTGTATAGGAATCTTCAGTTCCTCAAGGTCTCACCCAGGTATATATCTACAGTCGCTTAATATTATAAAGTAGTTCTGACTCATATCCTTGGACTTACAGCTAATTGTATTGTGATAAATTACCATAGCCTTTTTACTGTTCCACTACTGATTGGTTATGCACTCTGTGTTGAATTTAATCATTTAGTGCCAAAGCCTTGAAACCATGTGAAATGCCTAATGAATTAGCACTATCAATTATTTAATAATGTTCTTGCAATTTCAACTTGAGAAAAGCAGCCCACAGAAGCCCCCAGGAGCCTCCCCTTCCCTCCACGTCATCTTCACTTCCTTCCCTCACATCCGCCCTTACCCTTGTTATGTATGCGGCCATTTTATAAGTTTAAAAAAGTGGCTCAGGACATTCTCTCGCTGGCAAGACAGGAACCAAGAGCAGAGCCTACTGGGTGCGTGCCTGAGTCCCTCCATCTCTGTCAGCCCGTCTGTCTCTTCGGGTAACTTCAGAAATGCGAGGCCTCTAGAGGAAATGGTGTGAGGAGGACCTTTATTTTTGGTGCTAGGAATTGAACGCAGACTTTTATGCATTCCAGGCAAACGCTGCACTAGTGAGCTGCACTCTAACCCTCCAGTACTATTTTCATCATGCAGTAAAATAATTGGATTACCTACTCCAGAAGAGACCAAGATGAATTCTGTTTTTAAAAGTCTTTTCAAGATCAAGAAACCCATGCATTAAAATTCAGTGGTAGCTGAAATCATAACAGGTCATTTGTCATGAGGCTTTTACATTAATGTGACCGTGAGCTGGAATTTTAATCTGTGATACAGAGTGACAGGGGCAGCATTTTTTGTTTCCTCCCTTCTTGTTACGACCTTCATTTTATCAAGCTTGCACTTTGGGCAACACTTTCCAGAACAGTTAGAGAAAGTAGTGAATTACCTGACAGTAACGAACTTACTTCCAGCCTTATTGGGATAAACAAATGCCGCTTCGCAGAAAGCGTCTCCTTGTGTGACTGAGTGCCGCGCGTTCCGGGGGACAGTAGGGTTGTGTGAGTCTCACATCTTCTCCCTGGTGTGTGGACCTTGTGTTGTGGCAGAAACATAGTGTAGCGAAGACTGCTTGATGCTGTATCTAAAGAATTCACTCACCACTTAAAAGTTTTCTTTTGTGCACTGTTTAATTCTTGACAGGCTCAAACCACTCTGTGTCACATAGCTGGGCCTCCACACACACCCTCAAATTAAGTTGGGCATCGGTCTTTCTCCACCAGGTAACCTAGGCAGCCATAGTTATTTTCTTAGTTTCTTTCCCTCAAAAGAACAAATTTTAAATTTCCTTTTTAGTTTTTCTTTGAAAGTATAATTGAATTATTAAACTTTTTTAAATGAACACATAAAAATGTGCATATTTATGAATGCCATCTGATATGCTCATATATGTATATGAAAGTCTACTTTTTTTTTCCAGTACCAGGGATTGAACTCAGGCCCTTGTGTGTCCAAGGTCAGCACGGTACCACTTGAACTAAATCCCCAGTCCTTAAAAGTCTACTTTTGACAAGAACTAAAACTGATTCCGTATTACCACTAGCCATTCCCTGCCTCTGCTGGGAGCGATTTCAGGTGGTCGTGATGAGGGTTCCTATTATCATTAAGATAAGTTGTCTCTAGCCAGAGTATTAATCAATTCTTCATAATCCAGTGAGGTCTTACCTGAGTGGGACCTAATTTACATAGAAATTAAAACTTAACTTTGGTTTAAGAAATCAGCTCAAAATCTCATTTCCTGTGAAACAATTTATTCCCAATAATTCCCAATCAGAGCACAAATACTTCAAGAATCTACTATATTTATCAAAACCAATACTCCAATTACTTTCTGTTCAATTAGAACTGAAAGATGGTGTGTGTCAGATCCTGATTTGACGGAACAAGATTAATAGCAGTGGAGTTCGGGCCAGCGTTTCCTAAGAAGCACAGAAAGAGCCTCAACAGGAAAGTGCATGGGTGGTGATTATTTAATTTGGTGTAATTTTCTGTTTGTTAACTAGCACGTTCCTCTCAACAGTTAAAAGTGAGCAATCCTCCAAGTCTCCCAGAGAGCTTGGGGCATAAATATCGGTTGAGTTAGAAATATCATTTGGGGAAAGTGAATGAATTGAGACACTTAAGACTGATGTTTAATTTTGTGATGACGTCACTCTCAACATCCGTCAAGAAAGGACAGTGCCCGGGGGCGCCACGCCTCGGGGAGCGGGAGCCGGGGCCGCCGGACCTCCCAGCGCCAGGGCGTCGGGCCCGCGGGCTCCGCGGTGAGGCCCAGGCCAGGCGAGGCGTGCCGGCCTCGGGGGCACTGGAGCGAGCGCACTGCATCAGCTGAGTGCGTATTTTCTGTTCAGATGTGAGGAGCGCAAACGCCCCCAGTTAGTGTCACTAATATTATAATAGGGAAAGAAAGACATGGCGAGAGCGGGGCGTGTGGAGTCTGGGTGTGGGCACTGAGCCCGACCGGGGGGCGAGAGCGGGGAGAGGGAGGTGCCGGGGTGGTGGGTGCAGAGCCGGCTGCTCCTCAGGGAGCCCCGCGGCGCCAGGCTTTTACCCAGCCACGCCCAGCAGCGTCCGTCCGTCTGCCCGTCCGTGCGTCCGTGTGTCCACAGGGCCGGCACATCGGAGCTGGCTGCGGCCTGGGCTGCTTTGCCACGCGCCTCCGCCCGCCGCTGCAGACGCAGTGTCCGAACACTCGCAACGTCACCCGCAAGAGTCCTTTATCTAAAGAAAGGCTGTCCTGACAGCCATCTGTCACAATGAAGTTGTTTTGTTTATTTTCTTTCTATTAGCACGTGTGTGTGAGTTTTAAAACTCCTGTGGGCTCTTGCTCCGTGGGAAAAGGGACGTAACGTTTGGGGGCTTTGTCTGCTCCTGGTTCATGCCGTGTGTCACGGGGCAGCGGACAGGGCCCTGCTCCTCCGTCCGGGGCCTCGCTCGTCAGAGAGCCCGACCCAGGCTGCCCCGCTGCGGGAGCAGATGGCAAGCAGGGGGGCCCAGGAGGGTGAGGCGGGGCCTGGGCTGGAAACGTGTCCATGTCAGCCAGGGGGCAGGGCCAGGCAGGGAGCGCGTAAGGCCGCGCTCGGAGGTGCCGCCGACGTGGGGGCGGAGGCAGGAGCGTCACTCCAGCCCAGACTGGGAGACACAGCAAGACCCTGTATGAACATGAAAGGCGGGAGGAGGGAAGGGAAAGGAACGTGCGAGCGGCGAGGGGGGCAAGGAGGACGCAACGGGAAAACCAGGGGTCACGTGTCCTTCCGCACTGACAGCTCTCGGGGGCTGCTGTCTGACCTAGCAGAGCCTTCCCAGGGCCATGTGGGCCGATGAGATATTGACATGAGCCCTAATGCAAATCTCCAGCGCTTAGTTGACTTCCATTGACTGGTTTTGCTTATATGCAAAAATATACTGAAGAATTTAGAAATTATTGAGAATCATTTAGCTGAAAATTACATCTTCCTAAAATCTGTCTTCCAAAGGCTGCCAAAATACACACTGGATATGCAAGAATCAGATTCATCTGCCACTGTGAGGGTGTATCTCTTTCTCTCTCTCTGTCTCTCTCTGTCTTTGTCTCTCTCTGTCTCTGTCTCTCTCTCTCATAATGATATGTAGGCAATTTCCAAGATGACGTGTGACACGCTTTAATTGAAGAAAACAAGACAGAATACATACGAGAATATTGATGATGTAATCTTCCCATGAACGACACTCTTTAAATATATACCTGTTTTCTATTTCCAAATAGAAATTAATGTGCAGGATATACAGACAAGCCAGTGTAAAGTCCTTGTGATTTTCTAATTGTTATCACTTGCTTTCAAGTATAGAGCTCAACAATGTAATATTTCTGACAGGATATTTCTCTGAAGGAGACTATCTAGAGATGCTTTCTCGCTTTTTAAATTTTTTAAAAACTTGTTTTAAGCAATACCAGATTTGGGCAAACGTTCTGATGAAGGCATAACTCTGGCTTCTAACACCAGGGTTTCTAATCTAGCATCATCATTGCCTTGAATTAAAATAACCACAGCACTAATTAGATAAATATTGTGGTTATCATGATGTTATCATTAAGCAGCAATTTTCAAAGACCTTCCATGAAAGCAAATTTCTTCTGGTTTTATAAATATTGAAAGGCAGCAGTGTAACAAAAACTGTGAGATCTGAACGTAGGGATCTAGTAGGCAGTACAGTGCCGGGATCTGCAGTACTTCTCCCTGGTCTTGGTTCTACGCGAGTGTATTTGTCTCTATGTGTCTCGCGCAGTCACAGCCAAACCCCCGAGGCCGGGAACGTCCTGAGAACAGAGTGGGGTCCCCTCCTTCCTCTGGGGGCAGGAAGCCCGTGATGAGGGACCAGCGCCTGGTGAGGGACCCCGCGCGCACCCTAGCATGGGAGAAGGCAGAGGGCGAGAGGGGGGAAGAAACACTCGGCTTGTGCCGGCAGCAGCGAGAATCTCCGCACGAGTCAGCACCCGACCCCGCAGCCCGCATAGTCCCCGCCCGGCACTGTCACGCTGGCTTCGCTGCAGCCCCACGGGCTTCGGTGGCCACTCCGAGCGCAGCCGCACCGCCCAGGCTGGAGGTCGTCGGGGCGCGCTGCTCTCTCTCCAGGTGTGCCGCCCGCACGCTCTTCTTGGCAGGCTGGAGCTGCTGCCCGTGGCCGCGCGAGCTCGCGGCCTCCTCAGCCCCACAGCCGCGGCGTGCCGAGCCTCGCAGGCCGGCCTCCGGCTGCACCCTCTCCCGCTGCCTTTCTAGAACGCGGAGCTTCCTCTGGTGACTGGCTGCGGTGCGTCCCGTGAGCCCAGGAGCCACGCTGGGGGCTCAGCTCACAGCCCGAAGCGCTTCCCTGGGGGCAGTGCGGGGCACGGGTCCCTCCCCTCCTGCCTCTTTGCTTCGAGCGGGCCAGTGCTCCTCCGCCATGCGCTCCGGCCTGACCGAGGCAAAGCAAGTTGTTTGCTATGCTAAGTTGACGGTCTCAGATATTCTGTCACAGTGCAGGAGAGCCGTGCGGCATCGAAGGCAGAGGGGCGCCTGCTTCTTCCTTCTCATTCTGAGAATTCTGAGGCCCTGCGGGGGAGAGAAGAGAAAAGTGTGTGTTTTAGGAGGCAGAAGAGGGCCGCCCAGGAGTCCTGCATGGCTGAGCGTAAGCAGAAGACGAGCAGCGGCGTCTGACCCGGGGAGACAGCCAAGGCGGGAGGGGCCGCACCGTTTCTGCCCCACGCGCTCCGAGGAACCGCAGAGAGGCTCTTCGGGTGCTGGGAGCGGGTGCTGCCGTCCCTGTGCCGCCGGGCAGCTGGCCCTGCCACCGCAGGCTGCCTCCCCAGGCGCAGGCGCTGCTCCGAGCCCTGATGCAGAAGCTCCGCCTGTTCTCCGAGGAGCAGGTGCTGGGAAAGGGCTCTCCGAGGACCCCAAGTCCCCAGCTTCCACTGTCCTCCCGGTGTGTTGTTTCTGGTGTGACTCGAACCCGCCAGCCCTGCTGCGCTCGGCGGCCCTGGCCGCCCTGTGTGCTCGCTGCCTGTGGAGGGCCCAGCGGACACTACACAGTGACTGCACCGTGACCCGTCACATAGAAAAGTGAGCCAGGAGCTCACAGTTTCCTTCCAGAAAGTATGTACAGATCACAGAAGGAGAGCTGTGCATGTTTCCACATACATAATGACTTAAGTTGGATCGTGGCTGAAAGGGGCACTAGAGGCGGCATGTGGTTCTTGTCATGTTTATGGCACTAAGGATAAGTTAAAATATATCACTGATACGTGGAGTATCTGATGAGCCCGGGAATGACATCAATGTCAAAGTCTATTTCTCCTGGTGCTGGGGACGAAACACAAGCCCTTGTACCTGCTCGGCACAGACTTTCTCACTGAGCGGCACCCCCAAACCTCCAACCCTGGAGGGAGCTGCTCTGGGCGGTGTGCCGTGCTGTGACTCAGTTCCCAGAAATGCCCAGAGCCTCCCTGTGGCAAAGACAGGACCAGCGACTGGGAGTGAGCTGCCCGTGTGGTGCCTGCTGCTCACTGTCCTGGCCAGCTCACGCTACTCTCCAGGGGCGTTTCCGGGAGCCCACACCCCAGAGCACCCCGTGAGCCTGCCAGGCCTGTGGTGAATGGCATCGGCACGTGTGTAGACATGGGCAGGGCCCAAGGGGGGGCGCAGCCTGCGACCTCACCCCGAGATCATCCGGGCACCCAGGTTCAGTCTGGGACCACACCCAGTTCCATGAGGATACATGGTCAGAGCAGGACAAAGCCGGTGCTACACAGAAATTAACTCTCACAGTTTAAAATTTAAACTACTAATCAATGTGTTGTGCCATTATTTATTTTTTCAAAACAAAACAAAACCCAAACTCTCCAGACAGATTTTCCGAATCCTGAGTTCCCTGATCCACAGCACGATGACTTTGGTCCATCTCTGAAACCTCTTCCAACTTCGCGTCTGCCCTGCTTTGCCTGGCACAAAGCCCTAGGCATGGAGGTCCCCTCCCTCCTGGGTCAAATTCCCACCCAAAGAGCCTTCTCGGGCAGCCCTGCGGGAGTCCTCCACCTCTGCCCTCACAGAGTCCTGGTGCTCCAGGAGGGGGCACCAACACCTCGGGGCGAACACGTTTGCCTGGGACGCGGATGTTGTCAGTGCCCCTGCAGGTGGGGCCTGGCCAGCCCAGACGCTGCACCTCGCAGGACATTCGGCCCACACCGGGAACAGCCTGCAGGACGGCTTTGCTGGAAGGCAGGAAGCTAGTGATGGCCCAGAACGACTGCCCAGCCCAAGTCAGGGAGCCGGCCTGCAAGGGCTGGCCGGACTGCAGCCTCTCAGAGCGAGTGGGGCCCAATGCGGGGCCCTGGCCCTCTGCCAGCTCCGCGGGCAGCACACGTCCTTGCTGTAGGTGCTGCCCAGAGGGGACTGTCGGAGGAGAGCAGGCGAGGCAGTGAGCAGGGAGACACAGCAAGGCTCAGCGGGCCCTGCCGCCGCTGTCTGCCGGTCCCTCATCGTCCCTGACACCCGCCGGGGTGGAGAGCGGAGGTGTGGGAGCGGGGAGCGGAGGCGGGCAGTGGGCCTCCTTCTAAGAAAATGACAAATCTCTCCAAGACGTCCCTTTCTGGGAGGCTCACAGCACGGGACTCCACACCCGGCAGTGCGCTGCGCAGCACCTCCAGCCTCCCGGGAGAAGCCTCGGAGCAGAAGCACACCATGGCGGCGAGGCCAGGCCCACAGCAGCGGTGCCTTTTCTGTCTGCTCACATCACCCCAGCTGCTCTGTTAACCTGGGAGCCCTCGGCCCTGGATTCACTTGTGAACAGCACAAAAAGAGTTGTTGATATATTTTTACTGGACACATGCAGTCACGTACATGGACAGGGCACCGTGTGTGTGACGGCTCCTTGGTCTGTGCACACTACGTATGTTCACATCAGGACGGTCTCACCTCACTCCCCTAACATCGTTGCTTTGTGATGAAAATATTTGAAATATTTTGTTTTTAATATACAGTACTTTATTATATTTAGACACTATACTGTGCAACAAAACACTAGAGCTTAGAAAACAATTTTGAGGGATTTTTTGTCCATGGTTAGCACTTGCTTTACCCCTGATCCACACCTCCTGTCAGGAAGCAAAGGTTTAGCCATATTTATGGATAAGTAATAGGAACGTAACCACCTCCAGGGCCCAGTGCAGTGGTTGTGGGCAGCACGGGCTTGCAGGTGAGTGGAGCTCACTGGAAAGGTCTCAGAGAGCAGCTCTCAGGAACGCGCGCGGGCCGGTGCTCCTCGCTGGACTGAGGATGGGGTAGGGGAGTCACCGAAGGGCAGAGGTGTGCACATGCTGACACCCCACACCTGCACCGTCCGTGGGTGCCAGAGCTGCCCCCTCCCCTGTCTTCAGCACCCTCCAGAGGGCCTCGTGGGCCAAGGGGCAGACCTGGCTCCCAGCATCTCTGTCACTCTCAGCACACAGCCTACTCCACAAACCATGGAGATATGGTTACTTTAATAGACATGGTCAACAGCTTGATAAGGGCAACACCATAGATCCTGCATTACCATCTTCCCTCCACAGTGTCTGAAGAAAGGATTTTGTAGCTTAGATTCGAAGGGGCTACGATGATTTTAAGTAGGTGAGCTTCTTTCAAGCCTCACTCTTTCCTTTCTTATCTGTGCACTCAGCCCACATGCAGGGCAAGCGCACCGCGGCTGTAGGCCCAGTGGTTTCTCCTCTGGGGACAGACATGAGGAGCACTGTGTGTGCAGTGGTGAGACACAGTGCACAGCTTGTGCAGCAGCTATTCCACGCAGGAGCAGCAGCCCCTTTCACTGGGCACCACCCCCCACGCTGGAAGAGGTGCTTCAGCTCCACTGACGAAGCAGACACGGTCTCTTCTGAGACTCAAGGGTCCCACAGAGGCTGTTGACTGGGGCAGGAGGCCAGAGAAGGCTGCAAGAAACAAACACATCACCTCTGTGCAGGGCTGAGCTGCCTTTTGCCATCCGATTGCTGCACAGCATGAACCCCACACCGAACCTCTTTGCGAACCTGTTTGCTCTCCCTCAGGAACATCTGCTCGTGTCGAGCCCAGCCCCAAATCCAGTTCACACTGACGGGCGCTCGAAGGCCGTGCCTTGCTGCTTGGCGTGACACTTCCGGCAAGGATACAGTTTCCACAGCAAGACTCCTTCAGCTCAGGTGCCGAAGTGGGCAGACGGCAGGCTTCCTGTGGCGCACTGCCCGGCCGGGGCCGCCTGCTCTTCTGCTGGGCCGAGGTGCAGAGCGAGCAGGCGTCAGGGCGGAGGGTGCAGAGGCCATGAGCCAGGCCACACGGCAGGCTCACAGTGACAGGCGGGCGCCGCCGTCCCTGGGAGCGCGAGTGCATTGTGGCCTGTTCACGTGCCGCGGTCTGCGCGCGTAGGCAGGGTGCCCGACACCGCAAGGGGAAGAGCCAGGGGCACGGGGTGTGGGGGTGCAGGGAGCTCTGCGCTTTCTTTCCCTTGGCACACACCGCCGCTGGTGGGCTTGCTGATCACCACTGCAGTTCTGCTTTTACCGCGGAGGGCCTTCTGCGCTGTCTTCCGTAAGGTCTGTACTAAGTTAGTCTTATCAACAGCGTGCCTGTTCCCTTTCTTCCACGTCCTCCCCAATACTTGTCATCTTCTGTCTGTTTTGTTCTAGCCGTTTTAACAGGCGTGCGTTGACACTTCATTGTGAATTCAATGTGATTGGTGACAGTGAACATTTCTTCATTTACTTTGGCTGTTTGATAGTTTTCCTAGATCAATATCTATTCAAGTCACCAGTCCATGCAGTAATTGAGTGTTTCTTGCCATTGCGTTCTTTGTGCATTTTGTATAGGTCTATCCTTATCCGATGTATCGTTGCTGTTTTCCTCCCACGTCACAGGTTGTGTCTTCAGTCATTTCCTGGGCCCCGGGAGCTCTCCGGCTGTTGCTATACCGTTTGTCTGTCCTCACTTCTGCTGTAGTTGTCCGCTAGGCCTGTCATAACAAAGTGCTCCAGGCCAGATTGTTAAACAACAGAAAGTTACTGTCTCAGTGCTGAAAGCTACAAAGCCCAAGATGAAGATGTCCAGGAAGTTGATCTCCCCTGAGGTCTTTGGCCTTGGCTTTCAGGTGGCCGCCTCCTCACGGCGGCCTCACGTGGCTTCTTTTCTGAACAAATGCTCTGCTTTCTCTTCCTCTTCTTAAAAGGATCCCGTCCCACTGAGACAGGACCCAGTCCTTCTAACTCACTTAATATTGTCTTTCAAGATTCTGTGTCCAAAAAAGAGTCACATTGGGGACTAAAGCTTCAATATATAATATAGACTAATTTATAAATAGTATAAATAGCAACAAAGAGAAGAAAGCAAAAGATAGGAGAGGCCAGCTTATTCTAAGATACGGCAAATTCAGATTTCCTGTTTTAAAAAGAAAATAGTTGAAACAAAATTATTTAAAGCCACAAAAGTAACAAGCATGAGAACTAATTATTAGGATTACTTGTCATATGATGGAGCCTAAAACCAATGAATTCGCATGTGCTCTGGGGCTGGAGATGAAGCTGAGCAGTAGAGTGGCCGCTTGGATGTACAGGGCCCGGGTTTCCCCCTCTGCCCGCCGCAGACGTGGACCCTCCACGCACAGACTCACAGAGGCATCGTGGCCTGAGTTCACCAGCAGAAGTCGGGAATGCTGCACAGATTAGGAGGTGAGAGTTCACTGGGCCGTCCTTGTAGTGCTCGCTTGGCCAGGAACTGAGCTGCGTTCCGTGTTGCGTTCCTGGTGAATTATTCTATTGGTAATGTATATGTATTTAAATTAAGTAAGAATATTGAATGCAAGTCATTGAACACATTGCTGTTCATCACAGTGACACTTTTACTGACAAGAACTAACAAGTAGAAATTGCCCCTTTCCTTTGCTCTCTATGTACATTTCTATATGTAGGAAGCATCGGCTAACTTTCAAAATTACTGAGAAGTGTGTCTCATCTTAGCAAAGTGAGCTCTTCAGCTGTCTCACGTCCAGGGAATGAAAGAGCTCCTTGAGCAGCTGCTGTGTAGAGCCCTAACCTTCTCCTCTC
>PVIC010035898.1:0-18827 GCA_004025085.1 Thryonomys swinderianus
TCTCTGCCTCCCGAGTGCTGGGATTACAGGCGTGAGCCACCACGCCCAGCATTCACTACCTAGATTTTTATTTTTGTCTTTTTGCTACTGAGGATTGGACTCAGCTATAACCCTACCCATTTCTTTAATTTTTTATTTTGAGGAAGAGTTTTGCTCAGTCACTTAATTGCCCAGGCTGAGCTCAGATGTATGATCTTCTTTTCGCAGCCTCCCAGAGTGCCAGGGTGATAGACCTGCATCACCATGTCTGGCTTCCTAGAATTCTCATTCAGATTCAGTAACTGTCATTATTACTATTCAGTGTACTGTCATTATCGCAAGACTTCCTCAAAGGAGTTAGAAACTGCAGTTCATAGTTGTCTACCTTTCCTAAATTCAGTGTAAAAAAGGGAGGAAATATTTTGGTAACCTGAGAGAATTTATTTTGCTTTTTACTAATTTCTGTCGTTTCCCTCCTGGAAATTCAGGTGTGTTGTGCTATTACGGATTATTATATCCTACCCCAAGGCTCCCCAGGAGAAGAAGTCAGACAGTTGTGGTCACGATGTCCCGTCAGGCAGACACTTCGCTGAGCTCAGTCACAGCGCCGGTGCACCTGCTGTGTGTGCGGGTGTCCTGGGTGGCTGGGCCCAGTGGGGGCTCTTACAGGGGCGAGGCCTCTTTCTTAAGAAAGAGATCACAGATGTGAGGGGGGCATGGCGATTTTCTGTTGCTGGCTCTGAAGGTGGCATTGCTGGAGACCCTCTGGAGCTGAATGTGCTCGTGCCAAGGCAAGTGTGTGTGTGGGCTCTGCACTGAGCCTGGGGGTGCGCAACTGGGCAGCCTTGGCCCCGGCCTTGTGCCCTGTGCAAGGAGAGGGAATTGTGAGCGCTGTTTATGAGAATGTGTTGTGCAGCACTAGGAAACCAGCACTCCAGATCTGCGTGAGCAACTGCTGTTGAGTCCATGGTGGAGGAAAGACAGGGAAACTCTTAGAGAGCCCCGAAAACTTGGACCATAATTGTTTACTGATGTTTGGGGAATGAGGTCAGAGGCTAATCGTATGTTTTTAAGAGCAAATTTACCGTGGCTCTGGTAATTTGGGGTACACTCCCTCAATTTCGAGGAGCTGGATGTGTATGCTGCACTCAGAGGTGTTCCTGTCAGCTTGACTTACCCGGAATGTACCTTGTGAGGAGGAAGTGGCAGGTTATGGTCCAGGAACACAGCCCGGGCGCTTTTTGTCAGGGCTGCTTTAGAGTTGGATTGTTTTTGTTTTTTGTTTTCTTCTAAAAGACTACCATTACAAGAGCATTGTAGTAAATGTAAATTTCCTACCTTTTCAGAAAGGGACAGTAGCAACTAGTGTGTTTCACAAAATAAGGGAATAGTTTAAATCCACTGATGAAATGTAGTGCAGAGAAAGAAGCACCCCATCCAGATTTCATTATTTGCTGATGTATGCAGTTAACGAATAGAAATATACAAACTAAGCTACAGTATTTCTCAAAAAGGAAGGAAGTGCTAAGGAATGAGTGCATGAATATGGATATGATGGGTGCAGTGGTACATAAAAGATGGAAACTTCTGACTGACTTGGGCTTAGTATCTTTTTTTTTTTTGAGACTCGCTTTTTTTTTTTTTGCGTCTCGCTTTATAGTTTAGGCTGGCCCTGAGTCATTTCGTAGCCCAGGCAAGCCTCGAACTCCAAAATCCTCCTGCCTCTGCCTCCCGAGTGCTGGGATGACAGGCCTGAGCCACCACGCCCGGCACTGTGGTGTGTGGTACTGATTGCTGGTGGGCGTGAGTCACCATATCCGGTATTGTTGCATGTGGTTACCGGGGATGGAACCAGGGCCCTCGGGCTTGCTAGGCAGGCGCAGGAACCACTGAGCTAAATCTCCGGCCCCCTTAGTATCATTCTTTAACCTGTAAATCAACCTTGTATTGAAAAAACTTGTCTGAAAGATAGAGCTATGGTAGGCAGGGCAGGAGAGAGGAAAGTGACCTAGATGAAGAACTGAGACAGTTGGGTGGCTTTCTGCTCTACAGAAAAGCTGACGTGTCTTACGTGGAGCTGAGTTATTTGAGATCCCACTTTTGAAATGATCTGGGACCCCAGGTTTTGCTCCTTAGCTTGCCTGAGTGGCTGCCTGGAAGGGGCTTCCCGCCCTGTGGTGGGTAGGGGTTGTAAACAGCTGTGCTGCTGTCTCTGGTCTAATTGTCTTTATGAATGCTTCTTGCCTATGTGTCGCGTCGCCTCCCTCCCACCCTGTCTTACTCTGTGTACTGTAAAATTTGCAAGCATCCCTGGAATGTACATGTGGCCTGTGTCAGTCCTGGCCATAAGCTTTCTGCTGGTCAGCACTCTGAGGCTTTGCAGGGCTCATCTGGACATTAGTCACTTGGACTGCAGCACAAAAACTGTGTTCTTTGGGAACTTAAGAAAATGTCTTGTTATTGTTAATTCTTGGAATCCAGCTGGATTGAACCTCTTGAGTTTACACAGACTTTTTCAAACACATTCTGTCTGTAAAGAAAAAGTGCTCCCACTCTAGGATTTTTGGATTGTCATACTCAGTGGCTATTTTCCCAGGGGCTGTTTCATTGTAAGCAGCCATGGAGACTGTGTTCACTTTAGACACCTATTTCGGGGCCTGCTTTTCAGTAGTGCATTTCCCCATTGGGGTGTGAGAAATCTAATTTCTCATGGAATGGAGATGTGACTCTAGTCACAGACAAACCAGCCCCATCTCTGAAGTGATATGGTCACTTAACTGTTGTCTAAAGATAAGATGTGGAGAAGGCAGAAAGAAGATAGAGAGACTAGCAAAGGAAAATTAAGGCAGCCATGGTGTTTTCAGCCTGTAGGCTTCACCTACAGCTGATCTGAGTCATGTACAAGTACAGCGGGAAGAAGGGTCAGCCACAGCCTGGGTGCTGGGTTCTCCTGAGTGTCTCTCTCTGTCCACCTGGCCCTGTGCCTAAGCAAAGTCAGCTGCAGGAGGTTGGAGAAAAGCCCCCTTAGTGGGGTAGAGTTAGGAACAAGGAATCTGCAAGCCACTGGATTTCAGGATGTAGGAATAGAAACTAGCTGGTGGGGTGGGCTGCAGTTGTGTCAGGAACATGACAGGGTAGGAAAGGTTTCAGATAAAACATGTACAGTGGATGTGCAGTAAATGTTAGAGGATTTTACATCTGGGCGTAGAGCAGAAAACCTAACCTGAGAACTCACAGCTTCAGGAAGTTTTCCCTGTCAGAGTTAGAGTACGGAGGAAGGCTAGAGATGATTTTATAAAATTGATTTTATTGGTACATTTTACCTAGACATTATGATCACATTCAACATCGAGGGTTTGTACCAGTATGTGACACATCTGTTCAATAATGGACTCTTTTCTTTTTGAGGGGGTAGGGACCTGTCCTGTGCAGATTTTGTCAGGTGCTTGCTAAGAGGTATTATTCTAGGGGCCTCTCTGATAACTTGAGGTACATGTTGTCGTTGGCGTGAGAGAAAGGGAGAAGGGACAGGTTGGAATGGAGTGATGATTCCGCAGAGGATTTGCTAGTTTAGAGTTGTGAGTTCTCAGGTTAGGTTTTCTCCTCTACGCCCACATGTAAAATCCTCTTAACATTTACTGCACACCCACTGTACATGTTTTATCCCAAACTTTTCCTACCCTGTCATGTTCCTGACATAACTGCAGCCCACCTCACCAGCTAGTTTCTGTTCCTACATCCTGAAATCCAGTGGCTTGGGGATTCCCTGTTCCTAACTACCCCACCCATGGGGCTTTTCTCCAACCTCCTGCAGCTGATTTTGCCTGGGCTGTAGATGAACAAGGAAGGTGCCCAGGGGCTGGGAATGGACTGTGGTCCTGATGAATGAGCAGTTAGCCTGTGATTGGTCACCAGGGTCATGGGCCGGGTTGAGATCACCAAGAAAATCCATGTAAGACAAACTGAGTATAGAGAATTATGTTAATTAATTCTCGGAATCATCCTGTGATAGTTACTTTGAAGTTGACAACTGAGGCTAAGTTACTTACTTAGGTCACACAGCTAATGATGGCAGAGGTACTACTCTTTTTTTTTTTTCCCCCAGTACCGGGGATTGAACTCAGGCCCTTCTGCTTCCAAGGTAGGCGTGGCACCCCTTGAGCTAAATCCCCGGCAGAGGTACAACTCTTTTTTTTTTTTTTTTTTTTTTTTTTGAGACAGGGTCTTGCTTTGTAGTTCAGGCTGGCCCTGAGCTCACTATGCAGCCCAGGCAAGCCTGGAACTCAGCAATCCTCCTGCCTCTGGCTCCCGAGTGCTGGTATTACAGGGGTGAGCCACCACGCCCAGCATTGTGGTGTGTGGTACTGATTGCTGGTGAGTGTGAGTCACCATGCCCAATATCATATCATTGTGTGGTTACTGGGATCGAACTGGGGACCTTGGGCTTACTAGGCAGGCAGTGGAACCACTGAGCTAAATCTCTGGCCCTAGAGGTGCAACTCTTTTTTTTTGAGACAGGGTCTCGCTTTGTAGTTCAGGCTGGCTCTGAGCTCACTATGTAGCCCAGGCAAACCTGGAACTCAGCAATCCTCCTGTCTCTGCCTCCTGAGTGCTGGGATTACAGGCGTGAGCCACCACGCCCGGAATTGTGGTATGCGGTATTGATGGCTGGTAGGCGTGAGTCTCCACGCCCAGCATCGTATGTGGTTACCGGGGATCGAACTCAGGACCTTGCGCTTGCGAGGCAGGCGCTGGAACCACTGAGCCAACCCTCCGGCCCTAGAGGTGCAACTCTTAACATGGACTTCATTTGTCAGACAAATCAAATTCATTTAGGTTTAGTGTCGACCTTATGGGAAAATTTGATTTGGTTTTTATCCAGTTTGGTTTGTGAATAGAATCCTGGAAAGAATTAAGTTTGTGAACCGAGGCACTATTGTGTTATTCTGCTTTTCTGCTCACTCCACAATTTAGATCTGCATTTAAAAATTAAGTACAGATTTCTTATCGTATCACCCTCCTATTAGCTGCAATAAAAATTGACTTACCTCTTAAAGATGTTTATCATTTATTGTCAGTAACATTTCCTGCTTTAAAATATATTTTATCTTGTATTATAAAAGTAGAAGAGATTTTTTTTTGGTAACCATTTAAATTTATGGAATACAAGTAGAAAATGAAATTTCCCTGTAAGTCTGCTAGCCTAAAAGAAAACCCCTGTATTGCATTCTTTTTGCAAGGATTTAGAAAAGCAAAATTTGTTCTTTTTTTGGGAGTCTTTGAGAGCTACTTAAGAGTAGCAGTTGGAATTGGGTGCTCAGTATTAATCAAATGCTGTTTTGGTTGTTTGGTGGTGTTTTCAGGGTGCCTGTGAGGGTCTGGCATTGAGAGTTCATCTACCTGGCTTTCTACGTGGGAGCTGACCCCTGGACATTCCTTTTTCTAGCTGGGCTACACAGAGTTATTTTCTCCTTATATTAAAATGTCTTTCTTCCTGTCCATTTATCTCTATTCTCTGGCTCTCTCTGTTCTGCTGTTTGTGTGAGATAATTTCCTTCAGGGTTTTCTTGGCTCCAGCCTTGGGATTTCATGGTATAGATGACAAGAAGAGTAGCAAATGTTGTCTAAATCATCCTTAAAGAATGTGACCCTCATTGGTAATGAGATGCTTGAGACATTCTATGCTATGGAAATTATCCCAGCAGTGTGTAGCCTTGGAAACGTCCCCCATGCAGGCTTCATAGTTGTGGTTTGGGTCGATATTTTACATTCCAGTGTTTTCTCTCTTGGTTGGAAACAAAGGGCGTTTCCCATTTTCCCACCAATCTTTGTTTCTTAAAAAAAAAAAAAAAAGTCCGATTCATATACTGTCTGGATTGTACTGTGATTAAGAGTGCATATTTACAGAAATGATCACTCAGGGCCCCTGGGCAAAAAGGCTGGGAGGTAAGTTTTACCCAAGGGCCCCGAGTGATCATTGCTCCTGATAGTGAGAAGTGGATTGTGGTTAGTGGTGGATTTCATATGAGAATCAGTGTGTTTTCTTCGCCTCTCTTGTTTGGGTGGCATCTATACCACTGAAATAGGGTTCACTAAAGAGACTGCCCAAGATGAAGGAGAGGTGTGTACCTCTTCTTGTGGGCAAGCCAAGGGAGTGTGTCCTATGCTTGCTTTCTTTCTGATGCCCTGTGTTTCCTTCTAAGCTCTGTTAAATTGGATGGGTGTCCATTCTCAAAGGATGTGAGTCAGTTATTTCTACCTCCTCCAGCAAGGCAGAGGCGCTATGGGAAGATGATTTGTCTTCCTCTCAATATATAAAAACTACACATCAGTTGTATAGAGAACTAAATTGATGTCCATCCATGCTTGACCGACACATGTTGGTATGCTGTTACTGATGAAATCACTGGAAAGCCTAGAAACCCCTGAATTATGTGGTTACATAGTGTAATGGCTTGTGTCAAGGTGTCCCCCAGAAGCCTCATGCTTTTTCAGGGGTGGCTAAATCTAGAGTGTGTTATTGACTCATGGTGGGGGTAGGCTCGAGGGCACTAGGATTAAGGGCATCAGTGCTATCCCCCCTAAACATTCGGAATAAGATAAGAGGGGCAGAAAGGTGCCATTAAGGTCTCTTGCTGCTTTTGTGTCTCCCACCACCGTGAACTGTTGCCCTCTGCCACACTGCCTTGGAACCAGCCAGTGTAGGATTGAAACCTCTACAAACTGTAACCCAAATAAACTTTTCCTTCTTCAACTTTAGGTGCTTTGTATTTTGTCTCAGCAAGGAGAGAAGAGTAACTTAAACACAGAGCGTTCTGTTCTTTGAATAGTGGGTGCTTGTTTTTGGTGGTATTGGGGCTCTAACTCAGAGCACTGTCTCACCGAGCTTTATTATTGGCAGGCACTCCTGCATTGGCCATTTGTGATTGTCTGACAGTCTGGTGCCATCAGCTGTACTATATACTCTGTGATTGAGGGATGCTTTCTTATCTCACCATTCTGTCCTTCGCATTTACAGAGGATATAGCACACAGTAAAGCATCATACATGTACCATACACTTGTGAGTATTTGAATAATATCTGTTTGCTCCACTAGACTCTTGTGCTTTTATGAGTTAGGAATGCTTTGTTTTTTGATCAGTTCCTTTAGCATTTAGCATGGTATCTAGCACATACTGGAAAATACTCGTTGAATGAAAGTGTGAATAAAGATGCCCTTTTCCTCTTGATTGCAGTTGACTTAACTTACACAAGAGTTTTCTTTTTTATTGAGGCAAAAGCCTACTTTTCAGAAATCAAGAAATCAGATACAGCTGAAGGAAAAATTGCTTTTAAGCAGGCACTTGGAGAAAATGGGTATATAACTTTTCACCTAATTGTAATTGTAGAAAAAGAGCAGAGTGAAACATTTGGGTAGAAAACATGAAGGCACGTACACAGATTTTCATTAAGTTTGGAGTTTCCCAGGATATGTAATAGAAACTCCCTTCGTGGGCCATGTAAAAATTGAATAATCTTAATAAAGGAAGAGGAAATTTGCTACCAGAAATTTTTTACCCTGTGGTGGCTTTCCCTAAGCAAAATGACAGATTGGAATTTATGCCTCTCTGATTTCCAGACTTGGGAAATCTTACAATTAACATTAGAACTGGAAACTGCTTAGAGGTCATTTGTTTAAATCTCCCCACTTTACAGATGAGAAAACATGAGCCACAGGATTCATTGTCTTGGGTCATATGACACAGGCCACTTGAGGGGCAGAGGACTGTGGAGACCTTTGGATCCTTAACTTATTAAAAGCAAGATTTGTGTTTACTTACAAGGTGGTCAAGGACCTAAAAGCCTCTTCATTTGGGGCTACTGATGCCTTTGATGTTCTCAAAGTGTGGCTTTGATTTTATAGAACTCCGGCCCAAACCCTTTTCAGGCAGGTGAGTAGTTTAGGGAACGTCTGTCTAAAAACACTGGCAAAACAAGGTTTATTGCCCCTACATGTCATCATCCTTGTGAGGACGCAGAGGTGAGAGACAGTCGCTCAGCTGTCCCCAGAATCTCCTTTGCCCGAAGCCTCGTGGCGCTTTGGGTTCCAGTGGAGCCTCATGTGCCTGAGACCCTTGTCTGGTGGGGACAAAGCGGCGCGCAGCCGGAGGGCTCCTCCGTTACAGCGCCGGGCGGACGGCGAGCGTCCGTGGAAGGATCCTCTTCCTCAGAAGGTGCTCCCAGCCTGGGTGCTCGGGCTGGGAGCTTCCACTCGTCTCCCTCTTTCCCTTGACAAGGAGCTGGCTCTGTCTTTGTCCCTTCCTTAATAGAAAGTCCCTTACCATTTTCTCTTTCCGGTTAAAGCTTTTTCCTGTAAACTTGGATTGTTGCTTTAGTTTACTGCCCATTATTACTAAAGCAAGGACCCATGCTAGCCTGTGATAAATATAATTTATTAATCTATGAACTGAACCCTTGAAAAAAATGTCATTGTCACTTTTTGTTAATAAAACCCTCAGCCGGCCTTAGCTGAATGCATAAAAGAAGTTATCTCATAAATTAAAATTTAAAAACATTTTCTATTTAAAAGGGAAAAGTTTTTAAACTTAAATTGTAATTTCTGACTTTAAATGTCAAAATTATCTTCCTTTCCAATCAAAACATAATTTTACATTTGTTTTAAGGTACCAAAATATCACCGTGGCCACCTGTGCCTGCTTTGGATCAGGTGCTACAGCTACCTACCCTCATCAAACACCCGGCACTTCCGTGGTGAAAGGAAAGGACTGCGGGGCTGTCGCTGGAGTGTGGAGAGTAGAATCCATGCGGCACATCCAGCTTGCTGATTGCAAGAGTCTGGACTGGATTAAAATAGAAACAAAAGAGAAGATGGGGAATCCAGACTGGTTTTCAGCAGCGAGGTTGCTGATGTGGCCGATCTGCTGATTTTGCAGACAGAAGTTTTATTCCATGGTTTTCCCTTTAGCCTCCTACTTGAAACTGGTTTCTTCATGTCAGAAAGCAGGATTCTCTCTCCTTCTTTTTGCTCACCCTGCTGTTGCCTTTGTGATTTTAATTTCTTGCTTGATCCAAGAGCTTGGGTCAGCAGCTTCTCCTGGAATGCCTAGCAGTATTAACAGAACTCCTGTTTCATTTCAGCTTTTAAAATTATATTTATCCTTTCCTGCCACCTCACTTAGGGAAGAAAACCCGCATTTGCTGAGGACCTATTAAATGCCCCCCTGCCAGGTGCTTCATTTTGACTGGTGGCAAAAGGGGTGAGCAGAGCCGAGGTTTAGCCTGCTGTGATTGTCAGAGTCCAAGCTTTTGGCTGAGCCCCTCTGGCTAAGCAGGACTTGGAACTGTGGAACATATTTTACAGCAGCACTCAGAATGTAGGTGGCACACATTCTTATGTAATTTGCTTTATAATTATCTCAGTAATGAAGTTAGCTGGGCATTTAAAAAAACACTTGGCAATTATGAACTTGAGAATCTATATTTTCATGGTAAAGTGACCCTTGGGCACAGATAGCATTTATCTAGAAGGCTTCTACCAACTGTGTTATTGTTTTAATTGGTAGATTTGGGGAACTCCGGTACCCCTTCATTTCTACCTCCTGTGTCTTTTACAGTTTAAGTGATGATATTTATCACTTTGTTTTTAGTCATGTTACATTTAGGTCTGCCTAATGTAACTGCCACACTGTAAAATTCTTAGGGCTAGCAACAAGTTTATCAGTGAATAACAAGATATTTTAGTTCCCTTAGTGCTTTGGATAGTTTTGTTTTTGTTTTTGTTTTGTTTTTTTTAAGCAGGGTCTTTGGTGTGTAATCCGGGCTGGCCGGGGGCTCACTATGTAGCCCAGACATACCTGGAACTCAGCAATCCTCCTGCCTCTGCCTCCCGAGTGCTGGGATTACAGGCGTGAGCTACTACGCCGAGCATTGTGGTGTGTGGTACTGATTGCTGGTGAGTCACCATGCCTAGTATTGTTGTATGTGGTTACCGGCGATTGAACTCAAGACTTTACATTTGCAAGACAGACACCGGAATCACTGAGCTAAATCCCCAGCCCCAGGACTGTACTTTTATTGGCAAAGGGAATGTTTGCTGAAATTCTTTCTGAAGTTTCGTAATAAAAATGGTTTTGAAGGTAACATTTCAGTGGGATTTGGGAGGTTTGGCTCTGTAATACTGGTGCTTTCGAGGTGTGAAGAAATGGCGAGTCACTACAGTATTCTGGTGGAAAGACACTCACGTTTGCCCTGGCGTAACTGCAGTGTCATATCCTCCCTGGGGAGAAATGGTCCAGTGGGTATTTCGATTCAGCCCACTGAAAGCCTGAGATAGGCCAAGGAGCTTGGGCGAGGAACCTGTGAATACCAAATTCCCTTTGGCAGCAAGACCAAGAGGGAGGATTAGGGAAGGGTGGGATTAAGGTGGGGAGGCCAGAAGGGAAGCTATTGAGTTATTAGGCATAAGGAAGAAGGGGTGGGAGTTCCTAAGACTTTGGAATAGATGGGGGAGGGGTGCGGTCTCGCGCATAGGTAAGTACCATTAGCACACAGAAGAGGCTCTGGAGGGGGGCGAGTTTGGGATGGAGGCTCTGATTCAGTGTGGACATCGCCTTGTACTGCGAAGAAAACCCAAGAGGAACCCCCCTCCCCCCATAGAAAGCTAAGATAAACACTTCAGTATCTGAGGTAAAATTCAGGAAATCATTTCCATGTGTGATAGTGTTGATTATATGAGAATATAAGCAGTTACTTGAAACTGGGCCTGTAGATCGAAGAGACCCCACATTCCACAGTGACACTGAAGGCGGAAGTCATGAAACGCCGGTGTGGGAATTCCGTTCTGCTGTGTGTGGGTCACAGGTGGCTCAGGACACCCCCTACCCCACCCCCCGGGCTGCGAGTCTCTCAGGCCACAGAGGAGGAGCGGAGGAACTCTTGCTGCCTGCTGCCCACTGCACACTGCAGGGCAACCGCCCCCGTAATCCGGGCAGAAAATTGGGCTCAGACTTGGAAGCTGCTGAAGTACTGCATTGTAAAATCTACATATTTGATATCACAAATTTAGAAGACAGAGCCACTTAAAGATGCAACTTTTAATTTCAAAAACCCTTAAGAGCAAAATGTTTTATAAGCCTTCATTTCTGTATGTGGTTTTCAATGGGTATAAATATACTCTGTGGGTGTGTGGGTGGCTTCTCATGTTTTGGAAAACGGTGAGAATATGAGATGCTGAGCTTTGGATTCTGGGATGAGAGCTATAATTACAAGCTCGGATTCTTTCCTAGGGCCGGCTCATGGTGGGTATCTGGCTTCTAAACCCAGGAAGCCAGAATCCACAGCAATAACTGCTCCCCTCAGGAATGAGAAGAATCACTGTGATGGAGAAGAGAGGGAATGTAGAGCGGTGGCTTTCCTTGCGTGGTCTCTTCCATGCCTGTCAGAGGCTGTTCAGGCCTGTGAAGATTTCCCCGGCCTGATGCTCGCAGCCATCATGCAGCTGTGATGGAAACAGTTCTAAATATAATCTGGGACTCATTTCAGATCCTCCCCAAGTCTTGGCGGATGTGGTAAACACCCTAAAAATACCTGCTGCCCGAGGCTTTGATGTGTCTGAAAGGAAGGGGCAGGTACGAGCATTGGGCTGGACAGAAAGCCCAGGCAGGCAGTGCCGGGAGGCTCGGTGGCCTGCTCCCGAGTCCGTGCAAGGATAGTGTCCGCTCTCAAGTCTCGCATCGCTGCTGGCAGGTTTTAAGGAGACTATTCATAGATTAGACATCTGGTGTCTGTCCCTTTGAACTCAAATCCTCAGCTGCCACTAGGGTACTCAGGCAGTTTGGTGGGTTTTAGTAGTGTTTCAAAAATTGAGCATTTTACAGGTGGTGTGGACTATTAAAAAGCCACTGAAGTCACTCCACTGATGGAGTCACATTTCTGTACCTAAGTAGAAACCAGAGAAATTTAGAAATAGAACTTTAGTATGTGAATATTAAAAGAAATCACTCATACAATAACAGAAGGATAATGAAAACTAGTCTTTAAAAATTATTGGTTAATAATGCCGGCCATGGTGACTCATACCTGTCATCCCAGCACTCGGGAGGCAGAGGCAGGAGGATTGCTGAGTTCGAGGCTTGCCTGGGCTACATAGTGAGCTCAGAGCCAGCCTGAACTACAAAGCGAGTCCCTTTCTCAAAAAAGAAAAATAAAATTATTGGTTAAGCGATTCCATATAAAGTGTTTTCTTTTCATTTAAAAAATGGCACTGTAAGGCTCACTCAAGCTTAGCTATTTTGAATATAGAGTAAACCAGTAGCATGGCCGGATCACTAGGAATCTTCTCTTCAAGGAGAAGGCTTTTGATACCTCCTTTGTGGAATTGTGACCTGAGAGCAGGGTGTTGTGACCTAAGGACCCTGCGTTGGCTGTGTTTCTCTGGGAAGAAGCCATTCACAAATGACCTTTCCTGTCCACGAGGTGCATCCAAAGGGTGGATGTAGTCAGCACTGTCAGCCCAAAGGCGGGGTCACCTGGCCTTGTGCACAGCTGCTAGTTGCCTCCCCGTCCCTGTGAGCACACCCTGAGAGGTCCCGTGGTGCTCAGCCTGTGGGAGGAGCACAGAGAGAAGCCGCCCTGAGCCTTTCCGTAGGTGGAGGACACAGAGCCCGCGTGCTGCTGAAAGGTTTAAATATATCCATTATGGTTGTTATGGCATTGCCTTCGTTGGGACCCATGGATGTTCTCCTCTTTGAACTTCTCAAACAGAGCTCCTTTTGCATTTGGAAGAGTGTTTAACTATGAGTTAAAAATAAATCTAAAGTTTTTGTTTGTTTGTTTGTTTGTTTTGCTTTTTGAGACAGGGTCTCGCTTTGTAGTTCAGGCTGGCCCTGAGCTCACTATGGTGCCCAGGCAAGCCGCCGCGAACTCAGCAATCCTCCTGTCCCTGCCTCCCGAGTGCTGGGATGACAGGCGTGAGCCACCAAGTCTGGCATTGTGCTATGCGGTGTTGATTGTTGGTGGGCGTGTCTCCACGCCCAGCATTATATGTGGTTACCGGGGATTGAACTCAGGACCTTGCGCTTGCGAGGCAGGCGCCGGAACCACTGAGCTAACCCTCCGGCCCTAAATCTAAAGTTTTGAATGAATGAGGAAAACCATCAAAGTGTTCGCAGCTTTTGTTCATGTCATTCACTGTATATCCGAAATAGTCACTTTTAGAGGCTCTTATTTCCTGGGACCAGTACACTTAAACTAGGAAGCCAAGCCTCTGGGAGTGGTCTGCATCGGAAGAGAAACCGGTTTTGTGGAGAGAATGTGGCTTTGGAGTGGCCGGAATCCTCGCCTCTTCTTGGGTGAGAGGAAGCTGAGAAGTGTTGAGGCACCAGGGGATCTTTTCTCGGGGGACGGAGGACAGGAGGGAGAGGGCGCACTGGGCACAGCCTCTCAGACAATTCTCCTGTGCAATTCCAGAATGAAGAGCTTCGAAACTTGTCCCTCTCTGGCCATGTTGGATTTGACAGTCTGCCTGACCAGCTGGTCAACAAGTCTACGTCTCAAGGTTTCTGTTTCAACATCCTGTGTGTGGGTAAGTGACTCATCAGCCGCTGCCCGAGGCCTCCGACCCGTAGGTGTTGCCGCTCTGGGACAGAGGCCCAGCTTCCAGGAGAACGACCTTTCGCGCCTTCCCTTTTTCTCTAAAGCAAGGCAGTAATACTTGCTGGTCTTATGTCACAGTGTTGTAAAAATTGAGAGATACATCTGTGTACCTGTAAATTATGTGACACTGTTCAGATTATTTTTACTTCTGTTGCATGGTCTAGCAATTGGGCAGTTTAATATTGATATTAAAACATTTATTTTAATTTTTCATTGAGAGAGGTGCATGGTCCTCAGTAGATACAGTCAGTTGAAGAAGAAACTAAAATGCCTATAGTAAAAACATTCAAAAGCCTTTTTTTTTTTTTGAGACAGGTTCTCGCTTTGTAGTTCAGGCTAGCTCCAAGCTCACTATGTAGCCCAGGCACGCCTGGAACTCAGCAATCCTCCTGTCTCTGCCTCCTGAGTGCTGGGATTACAGGCGTGAGCCACCACGCCTGGCACTGTGGTGTGTGGTGTTGATTGCTGGTGGGTGTGAGTCTCCACGCCCAGCATTGTATGTGGTTATCGGGAATCGAACTCATTACCTTGCACTTGCGAGGCAGGCACCAGAACCACTGAGCTAACCCTCCGGCCCGCAAAAGCCTTTTAAGAATCTGTATCTAGGATTTTTGACTACCATACCATGGTAACCTCTGTTGGAGTCTTATCAAAGATAACATTGTTATTTATAGTAAGTAAAATTCAGCACTACTCCAGCCACCTACCTGCCTCCCTTCCTCCTGTTACGTGCCCTCCCCGTGGTACTGGGGATCAAAGCCAGGAGCACTCTACCACAAGCTGCATCTCCAGCCCTTTTAATTTTTGAGTAAAGGTCTCGCTCTCTGAGTTGCCCAGGCAGGCCTCACACTTGTCTCCTCCTACTTCAGCCTCCTGAGAAGCTAGAATTACAGATGTGTGACACTGTGCCCAGCTCTCTTCACTGCTTAATAAACTTACAGTATTTAAAGCTTAGCTGTTGTAACTTGTGTCATATACTGGTACAAATTCCCCAATGTTGTGTGTGACTGTGAGCTGTATATAAAATGTACCAATAAAGAATTCAATTAAAAAAACTTAGCTGTTGTTAGAACAGAAGTCAATCTAAAATCCTATTTTATGTCTCAAGTAAATTTTCTTCCTCAGTTATAAAATTAACCTTCTTTCCTTAAATTGCGATCTAAAATGGACCTTAGGTTATTCCTGGTAGATATATGGAAAAGTCAAAAGTGGTCTGACTTACCTCCCCAATATCTTTCATTCCTTTGCCTTGTATTTCATTTTATTTATTTATTTATTTTGAGACAGGGTCTCACTTTGTAGTTCAGGCTGGCCCTGAGCTCACTGTGTAGCCCAGGCAAGCCTGGAACTCAGCAATCCTCCTGCCTCTGCCTCCCGAGTGCTGGGATTACAGGCGTGAGCCACCACACCCAGCACTGTATTTTACATTTTATACTTTAGCTTAAGCCTCTGACCTTAGGATTTTTCTCTGTTTAACTATATCCTTTGTAAAGTAAGAAGAAAAAGGTTCAAAAGAAGTAGGAAAAGAAGGAAATTAAAATATAATCATCTATTAGTTTGGAGAAGAAAAGTCCCTGAAGCAGATAACAGCTGTCACTTCACCCTGCCACGGTTGATCTGAACCCAGCAAAGTGGCCATGTAGAGGTTTGGCCACTGTGGTCTTTGCATAACTGTTG
The DNA here is from genome assembly GCA_004025085.1 of Thryonomys swinderianus. Taxonomy (NCBI): domain Eukaryota; kingdom Metazoa; phylum Chordata; class Mammalia; order Rodentia; family Thryonomyidae; genus Thryonomys; species Thryonomys swinderianus. The sequence continues at coordinate 15,311 of PVIC010035898.1, forward strand.
ACACAGACAGGAGCAGTTCTCTGTGTGAACAAATGGACCATCCTGTTTCTAAACTTGGAAGACTGTGCCAGGTGTGATAGTGCACGCCCGTCATTACAGCCTCGGAAGCTGAGGCAGGAGGATCACTGAGTTCAAGGTGAGCCTAGGCTACATAGCGAGTTGGGGGCCAACCTGAACTGTACAGCAAGACTCTGGCTCAGAAAAATAAGTAAATACAAACGAAAGCAACAACCAAACAAACCTGAAAGAATGTTTTAGACTTCTAATGCAACCAAAATGAATGGACTTTAGGAAGGTTGTATACTCAGTGTGAGAAGCACTGTAGCTTACTTGTTAATAGTGGCATTTGGGGGGAGCAGATATTTTCTTTTTTAAAATAGAAAAGCTTTTTATACTTTGATCTTTGTTTTTGGTAGTGCTTGGGGATGGAACCCAGGGCTTGCACGTGTTAAGTAAGCACTCCACCACTGAGCTTGTCCCCAGCCCTTTTTAAATTTAGCTTTTATTTTGAGATAGTCTTACTAAGTTGCCCTTCCTGGCCTCGAGCCTGCAGTTCTGTGTCTCAGCCTCCTGCCTGGTTGGGATCACAGTGTGCACCGCCGTCAGAAGCTTCTTGAGGACCGTATTGCGCATAGGCTGAGCCCTGGGTGCGGTGCGCACCTGTCACGCCGGCGTTGCTTTGACTAGCACACTGGCCGGGCTCACTCTCTGGCACTGTGTCTTAAGCTCTGGGCGAGGAAAGGATTGGAGAGAAGTGGCCAGCCCGCACTTTCTCTTCCCGCTGCGTGAAAGCCTCTTAGCGTTCAGCCGTCTGCCTACATGCTCACGGCAGAGTGGGGCAGCTCTGCACTAGCATAGCAATTTGTTGGCAATTTGTTGGGTTTCTATGGAAAGTACGCTCATTGTAATCTAGGCCAATTGCTATTCTGGCTCCTCTTCCTGGTCTCTTTCGCCCAGTCTCCAAGATCCGCCTCACAAGCCTGCCGGAGAGGAGGCCTCTTGCTGAGGCCGTGTGTGGGCTACTGCGTGGTCCTGGGAGGGGAGGGGGGCACGGCCCTTTGTACTGGGCAGTGCAGTCCTGGTGCCGGTGGGGTCCGAAGGCTGCCCTGCCACTGTTCTGAGCTTCCTGGACGGTGATGATAATCACTGGTGATTCTTAAATATTCTGCTTTCTGTCTTGAATGCACTGAAAGATGGCTTTTTGGAGTGAGGAGCACAGTCTGTCCCTATCGTTTGAGCTTCCGTCTGACTTTGGCCTCCCACCCCATCCCGTTCCTCGAGGGGACCTTGGGACCCTCCGGAGCTCTGTAGAGGAGCAGATCGCCCCAGGGGTTGCCGGTCCCACCGGCCTGCCTCTTGCAGCTGTGCCGCAGATGTCAGTGTGGCTCTGCAGGGCCGAGTCCCCATCGGGACCCAGCAGGACTGTGACCCTTCCGCCCTCTGCGGCTGCCTGCATTTCTTGGCGCTTCCCTTCCATTTTCAACCAGCTACACGGTATCCCCTGCTTCTCTCTCTCTCTCTTTTGTTTTTTGGTCGTGATTATATAGCTGAGGGAGTTGAACCCAGGACTTTTGCCCTCAGCTACATTACCAGCTCTTCCTAAAACAATTTTGAGACAGGATCTTGTTGATGTGCTCCGCCGAGGGCCAGAATTGTGCTCCCCCTGCCTCAGCCTGTCAGAGCGCTGGGGTTATAGGCAGGGCCCACCACACTCGGGTTCTGACTGTTGCTGTGTTTTGAAAACTTTGAAAGAATTGCCCTATTTCTGTTTAAACTCAGTTAAGATTCTCCCCACTGCTCAGCACAGTCGAACGGTGCTTCTGTTGGGCCTCACATTCGGGCTTTTCCTGGCACCAGCAGCTAGCAGTTTAGCAAGCCATTCTGACACAGCTCTCTCAACTCCGCAGGGTTTGTGCAGCTCACCGGGAGGGGGTCACATGTCTGCCCTGGGTGGAAGATGGGGTCCATCTACATCCAAACATGAGGGGATCCCCATAGGAAAGACGTGTGAGGAAAGGGATTAGGCACTGGCCAAGCATAGTTGGGATGAATGAAGACAGCTCATGATGACATGGGTGCTTTTTCGTTTTACTTTACACAGATGGGTTCTTTATATTCTTTCTCTTTCGCTCCACAGTAAGACCTGGATATCCTTGCATGCCCTTCTGTTTAACTTTAGCATCACTTCTATTTGGTTCTTTAGCATCACCTGTTGGAGCTGTGACTTGACATGCCATCCAAGACCTTGTGTGCTAGGTGCTTGACCTTGGCATGACAGTATTGAAGGCTTGTGAGGTCTGCTGGGAGGTCTCAGGTCATTGGGGTACCAGTGTCAGGAGGGATCAATGTTCTTACAGACCCTCTGTGCCAGTTCTTTAGAGGGGTTATGGTAAAAAACAATATGGAGAGCCAGGCATGGTGGTCCATGGCTGTAACCCCAGCACTCTGGAGGCAGAGGCAGGAGGATTGCTGTGAGTTCAAGGCTAGCCTGGGCTGTATAGTGCATTCAAGGTCAGCCTGAACTACACAGTGAGACCCTGTCTCAAAAAACACTAAAAAAAAACCCCAACAAACAATATGGGGCCAGGCAAGGTGGTGCATGCTTATAATCCCAGCTACTTGGGAAGCTGTGGCAGGAAGATCGTAAGTTCAGTGCCACCCTGGGAAACTTCACAAGAAAGATTCTGTCTCAGAAAAAAAGAGGGTTAGGGACATAGCTCAGTAATTAGAGCACATGCACAGCCCATGTGTGCTGCTGGGTTCAGTCCCCAGCACAGCCAAAGCGGCAGCAGCAGTCTGGCTGAGTGCCCTCCCTCCTGCATATGCTGCCACCATTGTGATGCCGTCCACCAGAAGTGCTCACCAGAGTTGAGCTAGTGCTGATCCGTGCCCTCAAACCTCCAGAATCGTGAACTGAACAACTCTTCTTCCTAAAGTGACCCAGCCTTGGGCATTTCCTTGTAGTAATGGAAAATGGTTAGAGCTAGTAGTACTTTGGGAGGTAAAGGTGTCAGTACTAAATAATAACTGATCCCTAGAGGGTAGAATCTGCCAAAGCTCCTTTTCACAAAGATTTTACAGCAAAATAGCTAGCTATATAAGAAAAAACGTCCACTGTCAATGATTTTTTTGAATGTATAAAAAAGTGGTTTACCTGATCAAGCCACATAGAGGAGTAGGTGTCTTATTAACTTCAGAGTACCTGTGCTGATTTCTTTCCTACTTGTCACAGTATGCACATGTGTCATGTTTACGGCATTATTTTATTTTCATGTGATAAATGTGGGAGGAATTGAGGTTTAAAATTTATACCCTCTTATTAAGTATTTTTAAAAATCGTAAGAGCCAAAGAGTCATCATTTAGTTTTGTGGCAAGCTCTTAAAAGCAGAGGAAGAAGCCAGGGCAGAAACTTGATCTTGGCATGAATTAAAGTCTGTTGCAGAGATGCTGAACTAAATGTCTGCAGTTAGAAGGGCTCTCTGTTGGGTCTTGGGAGTAAATGTAACACAGTGAGAG
>PVIC010035899.1:7732-18938 GCA_004025085.1 Thryonomys swinderianus
TCGCAAGCGTAAGGACCTGAGTTCGATCCCCGGTTACCACATATAATGCTGGGCGTGGTGGCTCACGCCTGTAATCCCAGCACTCGGGAGGCAGAGACGGGAGGATTGCTGAGTTCGCGGCAGCTTGCCTGGGCACCATAGTGAGCTCAGGGCCAGCCTGAACTACAAAGCAAGACCCTGTCTCCAAAAAGCAAAAAAATAAAAAAAAAAAATAAAAAAAAACAAATACACTGAAGTAGCAGCTGACATCATAAACATTTTGACATTAGAGCTGACTGAATTCACTGTAAAGCAGCAACTTTTGTTGGACATTAAATTACTATGGGCTATACTTACTATGAAGTGAATGTGGTTAAGAAGCAAGTCCAAGCTAATGTTTTGAAGAGAACTGACCAAGCCAGTAGTTGAGTACACAGAAATGTAGATAAAAAATTAATTGCTTAGAAATATACTTACAAATGTAGTAGCTAAGAATAATAAAAACAAGAAAATTAAAATGATTGGGCAGCAAATTTATAAAGATTTAAAATCTTATGAATAGGAGAAAAATTTAAGAATCTGCTAGCAGCTCCTTTCATATGGTGACCATAAATTTCAGATAAGCAAGTGATTTAGATAAGGACCTTTAGCTAGCTAGTGACAGAAGCTAATTTTAGTTAAGATTTTGTAAGTGACTCCTGTTCCTATGTTACTCCATGGTACCTTTTAAAATTAGATCTATGATTTGTGTGTAAAAATACATTCCTATTCTATTCTATTTACAGTGCCGAGTCTTACTTAGACCTAAGAATCAACCCAATTTATTGCCTAATATAAAATGTTTACCCCAGTATAAACATTACCTTTAATCTCTGGTACAACTGAGAAGTTTTTTTATAGACCTTAGTGGTTGTTGGACTGGTCACCATGTACTTTCATTAAATTATTGAAAAGAAAGTAAAAAAAGGTTAGAGAAGATGTCTGAAAAAATAAATTAATGAGGTCATGATGTACTAGAGACCTAGGTACAAAGCAGCCATACTCATTAATTGTATTGCAATAGAATAGCTATTTAATTTCTTTTTTTTAACCTCAGTTCCTTCATTATAGCAGACATGGCAATATTTACATTTTGAAAATTGAGATTTTTGGATGTGTTTGTACACACACATATATGTATATACATATACACATATCTATATCTGTATACACAGTTCTCATGTAATGGCTTTTGCCTACTTAATGCTCAACAAATATCAAATAATTCTCTTATATGCTTTGGACAATATTAGTGAAATTAATGAAGTTAGGCCTATATGAAAATCCAGGAAAATCCTTTTTTTTTTTTTGTACTGGGGATTAAATTTGAGATCTTGCTCTTGTGAGGCAGGCAACACTGAGCTAAATGCCTGGCCCCAGAAAATACTTTTTTGATATGCATGTTTTAGTTGTTGCTTCTCAAAGTGGGTCACATATGTCACTGAGAGTATATAATGATGTGTCAGAAGATATGCAAAGCTTTAGAATAACTGGCACATTTTAAAAGATGATTTTTTAAGATGAAGTATGAGAATTTAGAAGAAGACATAGTTTTAGGTTATGTTTTCAACTTTTATTATGGTATATTGTCAAGGTCAGGACAGTTTCAGAGGGAAGAATAGAAGTACTGGTTTAAGAAAATTGGTAGAGGGGTGGAGATTTAGCTCAGTGGTTTCAGTGCCTGCCTAGTAAGCTGAAGGTCCTTGGTTTGATCCCCAGTAACTACATACAACAATACTGGGCATGGTGGCTCATGCCCACTGGCAATCGTACCACATACCAAAATGCTGGGTTTGGTGGCTCAAGCTTGTAATCCCAGCACTCAAGAGGGAGAGGCAGGAGGATTGCTGAATTTGAGGCTTGCCTGGGTTACATAGTGAGCTCAGGGCCAGCCTGAAATACAAAGTGAGACCCTGTCTCAAAAAAAAAAAAAAAGTGGGTAGAAGTATTCAATTACATCTTTGTTCATAGTATCTGGAATTTGCTGGGATCCATATCTACTGCCATATTTAATGCTCTTTAAATATTTATTATGAATTTCAAATGTCTATGTTCTTAGTGTAACTTTTCTGAGGTTGCTAATGTATAAAAAATGTTTAAAAGGCTAATCCCTACTAGATTTACATAGCAAAGATGGGGTCAGGGTGGAATATTGGATTCTTTTTTTTTTTTTTTTGAGATAGGGTCTTGCTTTGTAGTTCAGGCTGGCCCTGAGCTCATTATGTAGCTCAGGCAAGCATGGAACTCAGCAATCCTCCTGTCTCTGTCTCCCGAGTGCTGGGATTCCAGGCGTGAACCACCATGCCTGGCACTGTGGTATGTGGTATTGATTGCTGATGGGCATGAGTCACCACACCCAGCATTGTATGTGGTTACCGGGGATGGATCGAACTCAGGACCTTGCACTTGCGAGGTAGGCACTGGAACTACCGAGCTAAATCTCTGGCCCCTGGATTCTTAACCAAAAATGTATATCTTAATGTTTTTGTGGTTATCTTTTATAGATAAAATAGCTTTGTTTTTGTACAAATTTTTATCATCACTCATGAAAAAAATTGCTGCCCATAATTATTGAAATTATTTCTAGAATTTAAAAAATAATCTTGAGTATTATATATGTTTTTTTTTTTTTTGTCTACAATTTCATTCTATTGGTGCAGGTAAAATCTGGGCCCAATGGTCAAATACAGCTGGAAATCATAATACTTGCTTTCTTACTACTTAGAAAGGATGTGAAGATTAATGAGTCATATGACAGTTTCATTCCTTGAAAAAAGTCCTGTACATTGATTAGTCGGCTATATGTTTACCAAATATCTATTACCTGAAGACCATTTACTAAGCGCTATTCTAAGGTGTCTATCTACAAATAAGAAGTTTGTCAACAAAGAGCTGTATATGCATGTACAAGGAATACGTTGGCTTTAGAAACTCAGAGTCTATTTCTGTTTTTTGAGACAGGGACTTGGTTTGTAATTCAGGCTGGCCTTGAGCTCACTATGTGGCCCAGGTGAGCCTCAAACTCAGTAATCCTCCTGCCTCTGCTTCCCAAGTGCTGGATTACAGCGTGAGCTATCACACCAGGCACTATGGTATGTGGTACTGAGTGCTGGTGGGTGTGAGTCACCATGCCTGGTATTGTTGTATGTGGTTACTGGGGATTGAACTAGGGACCTTGTGCTTGCTAAGGCAGGTGAGAGAACCACTGAGCTAAATCTCTGGCCCTCAGAATCTATTTCTTACTTTGTTTAGTCTTTGAGACACAGAAGTGCTCCATTTTATATTGTATTTATAAAGTAAATAGGATTAATGAGAACAGCACTAGTCTGTCTTTTAAAATTTTATGATAGCCGGACGTGGTGGCTCACGCCTGTAATCCCAGCACTCGGGAGGCAGAGGCAGGAGGATTGCGGAGTTCGAAGCTTGCCTGGGCTACATAGTGAGCTCAGGGCCAGCCTGAGGTACAAAGCGAGACCCTGTCTCAAAAGCAAAAAAAAAAAAAAAAAAAAATTATGATAGAATGTTGAAAGTGTAGACAATAAGCCTGGACTTTTTAAAGAAGGTTCAAATCAGTATGGAATGAATTGGGGGTCTGAGGAATGTCCAATAAAGGAAGTGGGTCTGGTTCTTGTAGCTTGTGAAGGACAGAAAGTTCAGTTTCATGAGTAGGAACAAGAAAGCATTCCAAGAAAATAGCAAAATGCAAAAGCAAAGCTTAGGGTTCAAGATGAGCGTGAATTATACAAGAGCAGTGGAGAGATGTGTTTGGTTAAGGCTGAAGAGCAAGTCAAAGAAGAGAAGAAAGAGGAGGAGCAGAATTTGCGAAAGCCTGTGGGTATTAATTGACAGCATTTCATGGTGTCAAAAGTTGTGTTGTAGTGTTCATATATACCATATTAAAAGCTGATAAAGTACAAATAAAAATCTTTATGAAGGAATTGATAATTGGCAGTAGATAACTGTTTCCAGGGCACAAAGTGCTAAGACATGAAGTCAGATAATTTAAAGCTTGTGTTCCTTCCTTCAAAATAAAGGTCTGTGGCCTTTTTCCTGCTCTAAGTGCAATGGTGAGCTGTTACGGGGCTTAACATTTATCTGTTTGTGACTTATACTTTATGGTTTTATTTTATCCAGGGAAGAGGCATGATAAAATGAGTGTCTTGGAGAGGTTATCTGTATTAAAAGGGTGATAAGAAAAAAAATCAAAATAATTTTTAGGACAACTATTTAAGAACAGACAGATGAATCTAATAATGAAATAACTTGATTAGAGAAATGAGGAAACCACAAGTAGCACAAGAATTTTCTTGAGGCTTATCTAATAGATCTTCACTCAGAGTGTTCTCTAGCCAGACACAACCATTCTGCTAACAGTATTCAGCTATTTCTCATTCTGGTGAGTTTATTAAAACTATCAGCTAATCTTACTTCATTTTATAGCCTTTTTAAAGATTAGTTTATAAGATTAGTTTCCTGGGGTTCCAGGAAAGAATTAAGCTCTATTGCCCCAAGACATTCTACTTTATGCATTTACTTAGTTTTTGTATACTAAAATAGTGCCACTTTTTTTTTTTTTTGCCAACTTTGGAAGAATTGGAAACCACTCTGTAGTTTAGATGAGGCACTCCAGTTGAAAAATCAGTGTTTTTTTTTAAACTATACATGCTCTCAGAATTTTAATAACTAATTTAATGTTTCTTTACCGTAGTATTCCAATAATACTGTATAACTAAAACATTGTCCTAGATTGCATGTATGAAAAACCTTCTGTTATACTGCTTGTTTTTTATGCTTGAAAAATAAAAGACACTCAAATTTATGTACAATTCAAAGTAGACTGCAACTGATCCAAAAAGGTAGCTATAGAGAGATTTCTAGATTGAGAAGAAGGTGAGAGAAGAGACCTCCCTCAGTTTAGAGACCAGAATGCCTTTATAGCAAACTGTTAATTGTTTGTTTTTTAAGTAAACTAGACTACCCCTTACCTTTTCCCTCCTTGTAATAGCTAGGAAATCTCTATTTAAAAAGACTACTTCTCAGAGACAGGAGGATTGCTGAGTTCGCGGCGGCTTGCCTGGGCACCATAGTGAGCTCAGGGCCAGCCTGAACTACAAAGCAAGACCCTGTCTCCAAAAAGCAAAAAAAAAAAAGACTACTTCTATCAAACTAATTATCAAGAAACAGCTAATGGTTGCCAGTTACCAAATTTTCTTAGATCTATTTCTGAACGACTTTCATAGTTCTCTTATAACCCTCTCTCCCACAACTAAGAATCAAACTTAGAGTCTTATGCCTGTAGACAGGCACTTTGCTACTGCACAGTATTCCCAGCTTTTTTTTTTTTGACACAATCTTGCTAATTTGCCTAGATGGTCTTGGAACTTGCTATCTTCTCACTTTACCTCCCAAATACCTGGGATTACAGGCATGTACCCCTGTGCCCGATTTATTTTTCAGTTTCTACTTTACCTGTTTGTTGGAGACAAATGGTTGATCTCTATCCTCAAAATGGCTCTTAAATTTTCTTGCAGAGCCTTTGCTTGTATACTAAAATGCTCTATCTTCTGTTCCCACTTAGCAGAGTGTCTTCTGTTTTGAGTTGTTAATTGCTACAGCAGAGTTTTCTTGATAGTTCTATTCAGAAAGTAGCTGATTATTTCCTTTATGCCTATAGTAAGGAATCAAAAAAGCATTACTTGCCTCCTAGTTCTGGTAGCATCTGAACTGTGAATCACTTGTTATAATTTACTATAATTTATGAGGTACTAATAAATACATTTTTTCAATTAGATTATAAAGTTTTGAAAACAGGACCCAATCAGTGAAATAAAGGTGTATCATTACTGTTTCATATGTTTTTGTAAGTATTAATACCTGGAGCTTACTACTACTTACTACTGTTGGTTCTCTTCTTCCTCTGTCTTCTTTTTTTTGCTAAGAACCTATAATAGTTCTGTACATTTTCAATTTAACAGGGGTTCCATAAACAGTAAATAGTTTTAGCCCATCTCCTTTCATGTGTGTAATGAGTAGTTAGGGATGAGAATTAATCTAATCATTGATTATACTGTAGTCATTCTTTTATTTTGTTCCTTTTCATGTTTTTAGGTTATTACTGTGTTTTGTTAATGACTTTACCATCCATTTGTGATCTTTGCTTAGGTCAGTTATAATAGAGTTTATAAAACAGTGATCATTTAATTCTTTTATTTTTCCACATTTATTGCCCAATACTCATCTTTAAAGGAGAACACTTTAGTTTTTCTATATACTGTATGGATTTTTATTTGTTCGATGTTTTATTATCATTAATAGTTTTGATAGTAACCTTATCCCAAATTTGTTCAGTGGGAGTTGCTTCCAACTGGTGTGTTTGTTCTCTTCACAAGCCTCTATTAGTTTTTAAGACTCTCCTTACTCTCTGACACAAAGGCAGATAGAATTGCCATGTATTTCTTGTTCTACACCTTGAGTTAGTCATTTCTCAGAGTCTTAGTTCCCTTTAATGGTGAGTCTATTCTTTTTTTTTTTTTTTTTTTTTTGAGACAGGGTCTCGCTTTGTAGTTCAGGCTGGCTCTGAGCTCACTATGTAGCCTAGGCAAGCCTCGAACTCAGCAATCCTCCTGTCTCTGTCTCCTGAGTGCTGGGATTACAGGCCGGAGCCACCATGCCCGGCACTGTGGTATGTGGTATTGATTGTTGGTGGGCGTAAGTCTCGACGCCCAGCATTGTATGTGCTTTCTGGGGATGAAACTCAGGAACTTGTACTTGCAAGGCAGGCGCTGGAACCACTGAGCTAATCCTCCGGCCCTGGTGAGTCTATTCTTAAAAACAAAATGTAGGTATTTAGTGAGCTCATTGTGATTAGAGGATCATTGATTCCAGGTCTTTTCAGCTGGCATAGCTGTGCAACTTAAATTGCAAGTTTATATCGATAATTATAGCCTTTTATTTGGATGAATTATTTTTATATTTCTTTCTCTTTTAAGCTGAAAGTCCTCACTACTAAAATATATTTATTTTATACTATGATTATGTAAAATAATTTCATAATTATGGAACTAAACTTACCTAAGCAAATTCAAGATTTCTTTGCAATTTGTTTTCCAACATACAGGAAATATGAGGATTTTCCAGCATACAGAAAAATAGAAAGAATTGAACAGTGAAGCCTCGTATATCTGCCGCATAGATTCTATAATTAATATATTACTGTATTTGCTCTATCCTTCATCTCTCTCTACCCATTAAGTCTTATTTTTATGATGCAGTTAAAAAGTTCATAAAGGCTTTGTAGATACTGAATTAATAACTATGTTGAAAAAGTTTTTGAAGTGATGTTTTTTGTTTTTTTCTGTGGGAGAATTTCTTCAAGATGAACTGATCTGCCATTGCCAAGAGAATTCATTTAATTGCATCTTTCTCAAAACAGTTTTTTTCTACTTTACAGAGTAACTTAAAGTTTCTTAATGACTTAATGCAGTCCATTCTCATTAGGTTTTTTTTTTTTAAATTGAGGTAAAGAGTTTGCTATTTGTTTTTAAGATCTTCTGTAGTGTTTTTGAGCTCCTGAAATGTCTTGTATTGAACTGGGCTTGAACGTTTTTGTTGTGTTATGGTGTTGCTGTCTTTATCAATTTCTTGTACTTTCTGTTTTTTGAAAATTATTTTCTCATGAAACAAAAAAACATAACTCAAAAGGGAATCAGGAAGTACCTAATAGGTACTTATAATCATTTAGCATTATAAAGTGTCCTTTTGTTGTTACTTCATGTAACACTTTTGAGCCTGAATTCTACCGTGCCTGATAACAAAACTATATTCTCTGCTTTCTTAAGTGTTTTCATTTATCTTTGCTCATTTTTTATGTTTATCTTTTCTGGTTCCTTTTGAAGGTATTTTTGTTTGTTTGTTTTCTGGGGAAATCAAATTTATTTATATTTAATATATATATTTGATTTACTTTGGGAAAAACTTTATCAGTTATAGTAGTTACTGAAGTTTAACACTTAAAAATAATACAGTACTAACTTTAATGCCCTTAGTTCTCTATTAGTGGGCTTTTTTTTTTTTGTGGTACCAGGGATCAAACTTGGGCCCTTGTGCTTGTGTTTTTTTAATGATATAATTTTGCTTCTACTTAGTTTTGTCAGGGTCAGTGACATGTATTTTCCCCTATTTTGTCTCCCGTGCTTTAAAAATGTTATGTCATTTCTGCTTTGTTATAGGGGATAATACTTATGTACTTACTTCGTGCTCATCTCCACTTTTGTTTTAGTCATCGATTCATAGGTAAGTGTGTATAGTTGTTCCTGGAGTTTCAGAGCAAAGTCCCAGCTCCAGGCGCCCCAAAACACCAGGCTCAGCCACTAGTCCAGTCAAGGGGACAAGCAATGGTAAAGGACAGGGAAGGAATTTTAATTGGCATTGCTATGTTGAGAAGCACAGAGTAGGCCAAGATCTGCCTTATGGGGCCAACAGAAATGTTAGGATTTTAAAGACTGAGGGCACAAAGCTAGGTTTAAGGGTTTGCATAGCTGGAGGTGTAGGTAATTCTGGTCAGGTCTTAGTGTGGGCATTAATAACTCAGGTCCTGGGAGAGTCATCATCACCTGACAGGACCATTCTGTTCCCATGAGATGAGGGTGCCTGCTTTGGGGCACAGCCTCAGTTCCCTGCAGGCATAATTGCTAAGCAGTGAGCTCATGGTGGGGGTGAGTACATTATGGTGTAGTCTTTTAAGACCTGGAGTTTCTAGGACTCTGAGGAGATTATATATTTAGGGTAATGACTGAACAATCCTAAGTATTGCTTCAGAGGCCCTGGAATTAAACATTGGTTAAAAATGATAATTCGATATCCTTATAAATCTGAAAATCACTTTACTCTTATCTTTGTGCCCCTAGTTTTAAAAGGCAGTATAGGTAAATTTAGTCCAATAAATCTTATAATAAAGATACTTTTAAGTGAGTAACATGTCCACATGCAGAGCTGAATAGGAATATGACAGGTAATTAGGGAGACATATAAAGGCATATAGAGATGCCAGGCTTTATTCTGGTTTTAGTTACATTGAGTAGGCCCAGCTTCTAGGTCCCTATTGTATATAATATTAATTATCTTTCCTTTCATAGTACTTGCCAAAATGATCTCTTTTTTGGGGGAAACTAGGAATGGAATTCAGGGCCTTGTGCTTACCAGATAGGTACTGGGCCTCTCTGCTACATCTTTGGCCCTCCAAAATAGGTTTTTTTTTTTTGAGACAGGGTCTTGCTTTGTAGTTCAGGCTGGCCCTGGGCACACTATATAGCCCAGGCAAGCCTCGAACTCAGCAGTCCTCCTGTCTCTGCCTCCCAAATGCTGGGATTACAGGTATGAGCCACCATGCCTGGCACTGTGGTATGTGATGCTGATTGCTGGTTGATTGCTGGTGGGTGTGAGTCACCATGCCCAGCACTGTTGTATGTGGTTACTGGGATCGAACTCAGGACCTTGCACTTGCAAGGCAGGTGCTGGAACTGCTGAGCTAAATCTCCGGCCCTCCAAAATAGTTTTTTAAAAGAAAACTCATCAGCTAATAGGTTCTCAACAACTGTATAGTTTTCTTCATGTATTTGCAATGCTCAAAATGCTTCTCTTTAGTGTTGCTACAGAAAGGGTACCTTGTCTAGTTATAAAATATTTATCCAACTTTTTTAGTTTCCTTGAAGTCTTGTTGCTTGTTGTCATGTAATAAACAAATCTAATGTTTAGTTTTATTTAATAAATGACATGGTATCTAGCTGAAGACTGAAAATAATTTCTTAAAAATTTAAATGTCTAATCATTTTACTGAAATATGTGTAAAGTTGACCATTTGTCACATTTAGGGCTCTTTGAACATGCAAATTTATTTTCAGAAAATTTTTTTCTGTACTAATAAACTAAACTAACCCTATTTTATTACTTCATTTTTTTTGCTTATGAGCTTTGAATTACACGTAAGTTGGACCTTCTTTGTCTATCTTTCTGGTCTTTTTAATTTTATTATTACTATTATTTTTTGTTTTTGACACAGGGTCTTGCAATGTTGCTTAAGCTGGCTTTGAAGTAATTATTTAGCCCAGGCTGGCCTTGAACTCATGGTGATCATTACGTTTCAGTTTCCTGAGTGCTGGAATTATAGTAGTGCACTGCCATGCCTGGTCAGATCTTTTTTAAACACTTCATTTTTGGGGATACCAGGGATTAAATTTAGGACCTTGAGTTTGCAGGCAGGCATGGCACTACTGAGCTACATCTCTGGCCCCATTTTTATTCTTTTGGCTCTTTTCATTCCCATCCACTTTATCCTTAAGTGTATTTTCACCTCTGTCATTAGATATATTGTATTTTCATTGTCCTTTTCATAAATGAGTTTTTCCCAGTTTCTTTTCTCTTTCTTTCATGTTGCATAATTGCCTGTTGTTTTTTTCTTCACTAGTATGACATTTTAGATTTCAGATTTCTGATATATTTGCATTCCTGGTTTGATACTTGGAATAAGTGTTTAATTGCCCTTCGTTTCCTTTAGAACACTGTTACAATTTTTGTAACTTTATATTTCTTCTAAATAGTGTTGGTAGTTTTTATCAGTTGTTGAGGTTCGATCTTCTAATTTTTATTTATAATGGCTTTCTCTGTATATTGGGCTCCTTTTTAAAAATCTCTAATGAAATATGTAGGATTTTCTTAGGCCATGTGTGTTTTGAGTGTTGACAGTGGGACATTGTTAGAAGAGATCACTTATTTCTTAGTTCAATATTTTTACTATTTTTAGAAGAGCAAATTTGTTGCCTTTTAAAATGTTGTTTGGTTGCTGGGCGTGGTGGCTCACGCCTGTAATCCCAGCACTGAGGAGGCAGAGGCAAGAGGATTGCTGAGTTTGAGGCTTGGCTGGGCTACATAATGAGCTCAGGGCCAGCCTGAGCTACAAAGTGAGAGCCTATCTGCAAAAGGAAAAAAAGAAAACATTGGTTGACTTTGTGATCACAGCCATTCTTTGTGGAGTGAGGTGGAATCTCAATGTTGTTTTCATTTGCATCTCTCGAATGACCAGAGATGTTGAGCATTTCTTCATATGTTTCTTGGCTGCTTTGATTTCTGCCTCTGAGAAGTGTCTGTTCATTTCAGTTGCCCATTTTTGAATTGGGTCTTTAAACTTGGGGAG
>PVIC010035900.1:0-18833 GCA_004025085.1 Thryonomys swinderianus
TTTTTTTTTTTGCTTTTTGGAGACAGGGTCTTGCTTTGTAGTTCAGGCTAGCCCTGAGCTCACTATGGTGCCCAGGCAAGCCGCCGCGAACTCAGCAATCCTCCCGTCTCTGCCTCCCGAGTGCTGGGATTACAGGCGTGAGCCACCACGCCCAGCATTATATGTGGTAACCGGGGATCGAACTCAGGTCCTTACGCTTACGAGGCAGGCGCCGGAACCACTGAGCTAACCCTCCAGCCCGGTATCGTGTTTTTTTCCCCTGTAAATTATTACTACAGTTTGATAACAGATACCACCTATTTATATAATGACTGACAGCCTTTGTAATTGTTACTGAGACAACAATTTATGTAAATATATAATTTGTATTCCTGGCTTAAAAATTTTTGTCTTTTCATTGACCTCACTCATGTAAGTCACTTGGCACATGGAAGTGTGAGAGGAAAGAAGTTGGAATGCGGGCTTGGGCGGTTCCAGGAGGGACTTTGTAGCACAGCAGCCTACCCTGTCATCCATTGCATTTAAGGAGAAAAATGAGACAGAGGTGACAAGTTTTACACTACTTGGCTTTCCTCCAGTTTGTTCTGGCAACCTAAAAAGTCCATAGTTTATTAGTTATAGCAAATTTGTTATAATCTGCTGAAATTTGCCAAACTTTATATTATGCCAAACTGTGTATTATGAAGCCAGTCATGGTGGCATACACTTGTAATCCCAGCACTGAGGAGGCTGAGGCAAGAGATTTCCTTTGAGTTTAAGGCCAGCCTAAGCTACAGAGCTAGACCTTGTCTCATCTTCCCGCTGTAAATAAAAGGTATGTTAGTAATTAAAATGCCCAACTGTACAATCAGGTTGAGGTAACTATTTCATCAGCTATAGAACTACTCCTAAAATTCAAAGTGCATTTTGATTTTCTACACCCTGGCCCAAGCAGAGTGATGGATACTGCTGGTCATTTGTGTTCTATAGTCCTGTAAAGAAGGCTAGAAACACCTGCAAAGTTAGGATATTTTGGCAACAGAGTATTTTGATAACAGTAGGTTTTCTTTTCTGAAACTGAACCTCAATGATTAGTCATCAAACTTTATCTGAATTTTTACTTCTTCTTTTTCATTCTGTAATTCCAGATGGTTACCATAAGCGAACAGACAGGAAATCAAGAATCACTGAAAAAAGTCCGTCTATCTCCAAGCCTGAATTTGAATTTAGCAGGTTGGATTTTCCTGAATTGCAGGGTCCAGAGAACAATATGTTAGGGGTACAGAAGCAGTGCACATGGGGTCCTCTCCAGTCCAGCTCCACCGTTTCTCATGTAGGAGAAGTGGGAAAACCAGTTGGAGTGGTGTCAGGGGTAAGTTGGGGAGAAGGGCAGTTTGTTTGTCTCATGTTTTTCTTTTCAGCATATACCTTTTCAGTTGTCTTGCTTCACACATTGCACATTAAATCTTGATGGCCATGAAGTCCATGTTTCAGGAAGAAGGTCCTGGGAGAGGCCTTTGCTTATGTTCTTAGCTGATCTCTGTTATTTGAGCTCTTCACACTGAGGTTGTAACACCTTATCAGTTACTCTTTTAAATGAACTTCATAGCCTTCTTTTTATGTGGTAGCTAAAGAAAAAATTTTGGCAGCGTCTACCTGATTTGACAGCCCACTTCAACATCCCACCTGTAACATTACAATGTCTCTACTTCACCAAACACAGAGAAAAAGATTTGAAGCAAAATAGTGGTTTTTAAAAGTGCATAGTATAACTGAATTTTCTAGGCTTCTTTATCTGTATCTAATTGCAAATTTAGTAGAAGCTATTATCATTTATGCTTTAGGATGTTTCTTTAGAATTTTATTTTCTTATTTTTGTTTGTTTTGGGGATAGGATTTCACTGTGTAGTTCAGGGTGGTTGTGGACTGGCTATGCAGCCCAGGCTGGACTTGAACTCTGGGTGATCCTCGTGTCTCAACCCCCAGAGTGCTGGGATTACAGGCATGTTCCTTCACATCCAGCTCACTTTATCATTTTATATTATACCACACTTAACATGTGCCCTGAATGTTTTAGTCTGCCTAATTGAGGCAGTTTTTTCAAAGGATCAGACCTCAGACTTCCAGTAAAAAAATGGGGTTAGGTTAGTAATCCCAAAAGTGTCTTCCGATAAATTTCCAAATGAAGAGAGAGATGGAGTATAAACTGTTATTTTCATAAGGAGAGAGAAAAAGAACAAAAAATGGCTCGCCCTTTTATTATGAGGAAAGGATTTTCAGCTCCTGCCCTGGCACTCCTCTTAGTTGCAGATTGCTGATGAGTTTAGATTTACTACCATGTAGTCCTGCCCACGGTTACGCTGTTAGCACTGTTTCCCTTACAGCAGCAGTGGAACATAAGGCAGGCTGACAGCCACGTGAAAGCCGCAGTTCATCAACACAGGCCAGCTGCTCCCTCTGCTGTGGTCTGTATGTGCAGTGGCTGATGAGTCTTCACATGAATGGCACACCTGCACAGTACAGGATGAGGTGCCAGCTGTTTGGGGGCCGTCATGGTGTAAACAACTGCCCTTACGACCCTTTGTAATTGTAATTGAACTCACTTATACCTGGTAGTGTTGCATGTTTGAGCATCATGTAGGTTTGTCCATTTATGGAAGAAAATTTGCATACTGATTGCTTTACTTTGCTTAATTATGTGAAGTTTTTTTCTTGATTAGATCAGTAGTGACTGTAAATGACAGGAAACATTAAAAATGGAAATATAGTTGTGTGAAATTGTACAACCAAGAAAAAGACCATACTTAGGACTTAATCATTTTTTTGGTAGGATACAATAGAAACAGAAGAGAGTTCCACTCTATTTAGGATTGTATGCATAGTGTTCTAATTTTTAAAAACCTTTTTGACATTTTGTTCTGTCATTTTTTTTGAGGCAGGTTCTTACTGTGTTTTTCAGGCTGGCCCTGAGTTTACTATGTAGCCCAGGCAAGCGTCAAACTCAGCAGTCCTCCTGCTTCTGCTTCCAAGTGCTGGGATTACAGGCATGAGCTACCATGCCTAGCATTGTGGTTTGTGGTACTGATTGTTGGTGGGTGTGAGTCTCCACACCCAGTATTGTTGTATGTGGTTAGTGGGACTCAAACTCAAAACCTTGCACTTGCTAGGCAAGGACCAGAACTACTGAGCTAAATCTCCAGTCCATGTCAAATATTTTTTAACTTGACTGTTGCATTGGCTGTGTCACATTGATACTGTAGAGATACAGTAATAGGCTTAATCCTTCTTGAACAGGTAACATTTCTTTTTGTTTTTTGTTTTTGTTCTTTTGAGACAAGGTCTTACTATGTAGTCTAGACTGTCATTGAACTTGTTATGTAGTCTGGGCTATCCTTGAACTTTCAGTTCTCCTGCTTTAGCCTCTCAAGTAGTGGGATTACAGGGATGCATCACTACATATGGCCTGTGGCTTATTTACTTCAAATTCTGTTTTTTTAGCCTGTCAAGAATACGTGTTCTTTCTCTGCATTTCCTATAGTTCAAATGTTGCCTGTCATTCAGATGCCATTCATTCATTCATATGGCCAGTGATTCGATCATCTCCTTAGTGCTGCTTGCACAAGTCCTGTGCCAGCACTGGGAATTCTCTTGGAACAAGAGAAGAACTATAGTCCAGTGTAGGTACAGTTACTAAAGGGTAGGTGGTCATTGCTCAGTCAGGAACTTAAACCAGTCTGGGAGGGTGGGTGATGGCCGCCTCCCTGAGCCCAAGCCTCTTTCTACATTGTGGTCAGCTGTCTGAAGGGGAGCATTCTCACCAGCATAGTAGTTCCTAACAAAAGTTAGGGTTCCTTCTCCCATCCTTAAATTGCAGTACGTGTGTAGTCTTGAGAGGTGTGCGGTGGTAGATTGTTGCTTTGAGTTTCCCAGATCACATCTGATGTATTTTCTGTTTAGGATGAGATAGTGATGAAAAATAACCCAAATGGGTATGTGACTGATAAGGCTGCTTCCAGTTCCCCATCATGTACAAGAGGTAAGAGTCACTACAAAATAATATTTTAAAGAAGAAGTTACAGATTTTTCAAGCTCGTTATTAACTCCAGTACAATCAAATGGTTTTTGTTTTAAGTCCTTGAGGCAGTTTGTGAGTTGTTGATAAACTAGTATCAGTATTAATTTATAATTAAATAAATGAGGTCCCACATCTATGTACAAGAAGTGCAAAAACATGAGAATTTTAACTGAGACATATGTCTGTTTAAGTGAGACTTTTATGAACCTCAGAAATGGCCACTTCGTGTTACTTATTTTTAAGTTTTAGTATCAGAATCCTTGCAGTCCTTTAAAAATTGAGAGCCCCAGGGAGCTTCTGTTTGTTTGGGTGACAGTTTGGCCATGTTCAAAGTAAAAGCAAATTCTTTAAATCCTAATTCACTGAAGAATAATGAATGCTGTACTTTTTTACATAGCTCCTTTTTATTAAATTGATTTCCAAAGTTACAAAACGAAAGAGCCTTGCTTTCCTTGTATGTGAGTCCTTACCACCTAGCACCATAGACCTACTAAGGTGTTCAGCCATTTTGCCGTCACCTGCCATGCACCTTGGCACACTACATAGTCAGAGGGAGAGTGAGAAAGGCAGCTGCCATGTCCACAAAGTAGGCCCCGAGAGGATCCTGAGAGCTCGTCTGCCCTGTGTCAGCTAAGAAATCATTTATTCACAAAGCGCATTGTAGATTGTGCTTCTGAAATTCCATGATGGCTTGTCTTGCTGGAAAACTCAGATTCGTTCACTGGTGTGTTTTCCTTTGCATTGTTGTGTATGATGCACACGTGCTTCCATATGGCTCTTTGATTCCAAGGCTGTTCTGAGTGTGTGTGGCCCTACAGCAGTGCAAACAGTTCAGCCCCTTGGGGGTGACTCAGGCTGCAGTCGGTGTCCCTGTGCTTGTGTCCTGATGGATGTCCTTTTGTTTTGTCTGTGTATAGAGTCATGGGCACCTAGGAGGAGTAGTTGTGCTGTACTTACACCTGTGTTCTGAAAGAAATAAATTTCCAGTTATTGTGATAGCTGAAGCCTAGTGATGTTTAACTTCTGATGTTAAAGTTGCACGTCAAGGTCAGTAGGGCCAAACTTTGATCTTTAGCTCTTCAATTCTGTGTGTTTGCCACGTGGACATTGTTGTGGACTATGTTGTAACCAGAGTATTGTTTGTCTTCTCACTTCCATTGGTGCCCCTCCCCATGCCCAGTTAAAAAAACTAGGAAAATCAATTAACCTTACAAGTTAAAAGAGAAAAATTCAGCATGCATGCTTCCAGAAGAAAAACAAATTTATTGAATGCTGTGGTTCCAGTGGGGTGCTCTGGACAGTAGACTAATTTCAATTATGTGCTGAGCATTTACTCATGTTATGCATGTTTGAGGAGCTGCAGAACTTCTGTTTACTGTTGAGGTTGTTCAACAATTATGGTTATCTTTGAGCAGAGGTATCTTGGACACCAATGGGTTATATTGTTCGGCAGACATCTTCAGAACCCTCGCCAGCTCCTAAAAATGTTACTTCTGTAATAAACCTAAAGACGGTTGTTTCATCAGCAGATTCTAAAAATGTTAGTGTGTCGTCTTCTGAAGTTTTCTCTTCAGATCGTTCCTACAACAAAGAGAAACATGTTCATCCTACTAAAAAGGTATGTTTTACTAGAGACAGTAATCTGGTAGCTGCTGGGGGCTGAGGAGGAGAATCCAGAGATAATGCTTAGAGGTTCAGTTTTGCAAGAGGAAATTTGCCCTAGATATGGAGGGTGGTGATAGTTGCACAATATTGATGCATGCAATACCATGGGACTTCATGCTGAAACATGGCTAAGTTGGTAGAGCTTCTCTGTACTGTTCCACAGTCTAAAACTGGAGAAAAGGAAGTAATGCATCTTTTTTTTTTTTTTTTTTTGGAGGCAGGGTCTCGCTTTGTAGTTCAGGCTGGCCCTGAGCTCACTATGTAGCCTAGGCAAGCTTTGAATTCAGCAATCCGCCTGTCTCTGCCTCCCAAGTGCTGGGATTACAGACGTGAGCCACCATGCCCGGCACTGGCATGTGGTATTGATGGCTGGTGGGTGTGAGTCTCCACGCCCAGCATTGTATGTGGTTACCAGGATCGAACTCAGGACCTTGAGCTTGGGAGGCAGGCACCAGAACCACTGAGCTAAATCTTCGGCCCAGTGCATCACATTTTTATACCTTTGGATAGTCTCCTCCCTCCCATATAACTGAAAGCACACTGACTATGTTCACTAATCCAAGCCCATTGTACTTGCACCTTTAGCAACTAGGTGGTTTTTGTGTCTTTATTTTGCAGAACTAGGAATTGGACCTAGGTTTGCTCTTATCACTGAGCTACATGTCCCCAGCCTGTTATATTTTTTTGAGACAGGCTTTTGCTGAGTTGTCCAGTGGGAATCAAATTTGGGTTCCTTTTGCCTCAGCCTCCCTCAGTGCTTGGGATTACAAGTGTATGCCACTACATCTGGCACAACTTGATATTGTAATACATGATATTAAAAGATTGCACTACTTGCTCTAAAAGACTATTTTTGCCTTTTTTGTTCTAGTCCCAAGCATCACAAGGTAGTGACCTGGAACAAAATGAAGCCTCAAGAAAGAATAAGAAAAAGAAAGAAAAGTCAAAATCAAAATATGAAATACTGACAGTTCAAGAGCCGCCAAGAATTGAAGTACATTTATATTTATTATTTACCTATTGTGTTATAACAAAAGGGCCTTTTCTTAGTAGGCATTGGGTTCATAGTTTCCTGAGTGCAGATCCCACATTTTCTGTACGAACTCCTTTCCTAGTGCTAAAGAGAATTGCAAACACCTACTGTCCTTCCCCTTTGCTTTTGGCCCATGGCAGGCACTCAGTAAACACTGGAATCAAGACAGAGCTGGTCGTGGTGGTACACACCTGTAGCCCCAGCGCTTGGGAGACTGAGGCCTGAGGATTTCTGTGAATTCAAGGCCAGCCTGAACTATGTAGTAAGACCCTGTCTCAAAAAGAAAAAAGTTGGGCCAGAGGGTTAGCTCAGTGGTTCCGACGCCTGCCTTGCAAGCGCAAGGTCCTAAGTTCGATCCCCGGTAACCACATATAATGCTGGGCGTGGAGACACGCCCACCAACAATCAACACCGCATACTACAGTGCCGGACGTGGTGCCTCATGCCTATAATCCCAGCACTCGGGAGGCAGGGACAGGAGGATTGCTGAGTTCGCGGCGGCTTGCCTGGGCACCATAGTGGGCTCAGGGCCAGCCTGAACTACAACGCGAGACCCTGTCTCAAAAAGCAAAAAAAAAAAAAAAGTTAACCTTGAATGAAGACAAAACTAGCTAAACTGAGAGTTTACTTACATAGATGTTGTGTTACTAAGATCCTACCCTCAGTCCTCTCTTTTGTTGTGTTCTTTGCTTGATAATGCTAGCTTTTGTAGTCTCCCTTTCTATTTTGAAATCTTCTTGTAAAGTGCTTCCAAAAGTATTCATGTTGTCCCAAGACACTTCAGTAAGATCCAAGTACACTGAGGAGACAGCTGGGTTCTCACTCTGTTCCTCACGGACCTGACTGCTTCACACTGCCCTAGATTTGAGCATCCTGGCTGTTGGTGCAGGCATAGGAAATGCTGCCTGATGCTCAGCCTATGGTCAAGCCTGTGACACTCCTACACATCTAAAGGGATAGGTCCCAAGGCTCTGGGATGCTCATTCAAGAGTAGAGGGATCTGTTTGAAGACCTATTATGCCAGACCTTTGTTGCTCGGCCAAGGAATAGTATACATTTCTGGTGGGGATTTCCCACACAGCTTTTCCCAGAGCACCTAAAATGTTGACAGAATAACAAAGTGTTGACAGTATGATCTAGAATATTTTTACTTACTTATTTTTAGTTTTTTTTTTGAGATAGGGTCTTGCTTTGTAGTTCAGGCTGCCCCTGAGCTCACTACATACCACAAACTCACAGCAATCCTCCTGCCTCTGCCTCTTCAGTGCTTGGATTACAGGTATGAGCCACCATGCCCAGCGTTGTAATATGTGGTACCAAAATCGAACTCGGGACCTTGCCCTTGCCAGGCAGACACTGGAACCACTGAGGTAAATCCCTGGCCTGATCTAGGATATTTTTAAATGAGTTTAAAATAGCTTTTTTTAGCAGGCTTTTGCCTCTGTCTCTTACCTAGTTGAGGCCAAATTTGATCAAATTCGACTAAATGTAGATTTGATGAGTTTTCTAATGAAAACATAGTCCTAAAAGATCAAGGTTTTGACCTGAGTGTGGTGGTACACACCTGTTATCCCAGCACTTTGGGAGGCTGAGGCAGGAGGAGTGCATATTTGACTCATCCTGGACAACTCAGCAACTTAGTAAACTCTCTCTGCAAATTAAAAAAAAAAAAAAGTAAATAAAAAGAGAGTCTGGGGATGAAGTTCAGAGGAAAGGCCTTAGGTTCTCTCCCTAGTACAGTGAGTCCTCAACCTACTAGACTTCTTTCTAGGAGAATATTCATAAGTCAGATTCATTGTTAAGTCCAACAAAGTGAGTCTTACATACCTCTGACACAGATACACAGTGTGAAGCAGAAAAATACACACACAAAGTACATCATCCAGTGTACTGTGCTATGTACACTGTTACACAGCAGTACAATTGTGACAGTGTCCAGCAGACATATGAGCTACTTATCACGAGTTTGCATCAGAGTCTGTTAATACCTCATAAAGTTTGCAACACAAATGTTTCTAAGTTGGGGACCTGTTGTGTTGCCTGAAACCCTTGGACTGTGTCGAGCCAAGGTAGTGCAGGGTCAGTTCTGTAGACCCCTTGGGATCCTTTGTGGTACTGGGATGTATGCATTAAAAGTATGACCTTTAAATTTACTCAGAATTAAAGCAGTTCTTAAAGTATTATTTTGGGACTGTTCTGCATCAGTGCTAAGAACTTTCCTGAGGTCTTACTAAATAAGGAAAAGATTGCACTTGGCGTATTTGCATTCTCGTAATGAGTGAAGCGCTAAAGGGGTGTGTGGTTTACTTAGGATGCCGAGGAGTTTCCCAATCTGGCAGTTGCATCTGAAAGAAGAGACAGAGTAGAGTCACCGAAATTTCAATCTAAACAGCAGCCACAGGTAATTTTTAGATTGAAACCACAATTGCTTTATACTTATCTTTCCTTGCAAAAACTGAACTGAACTCTTGAAAAAAATCTACTTTTCAGACATCTTTGTGTATTGGGATAGATGGTTTTTGTTTTGATTCATTCCTTCATGGGAGAACAGGTCCCATGTGTTGAAACAAAATTGCTCCCAAGCTAAAACGCTGTGTCCCATTTCTAATAAAACTGTTGGTAACTGTAGTTGCTTTATCAGAAAGGATGGAGCACCAACTGCCTTATGAAACTTTAATGGAAAGAAAGTTGACTCACTTGATTCAGGAGACAGAATGTATCTGCAAAGTGATGATATGTGGCAGAGGAAAAACATGAGAAGCTCCAAACTTTCATTGGAAGCAGTCAGTACAGAAGCCAGTGGGGAGATGATTATGCCCCAGCCCCTGGCCTCATCGGTTCAACAGGGAGTGGTGATTTAGAGGGCAGATGGGGTGCATATTTCAGGGCATTTATTGTCCAGCATCTTCACTGATTTACTTTTCAAAGGAGGGAGATAATTTGGAAGTAATTTTACATTCATTAAAAAAGACATTCTGTACCCTCAAGTGCATGTGTTATAATTCCCTCATCCTCCATCTCTGTAGCAGGTCTCTTTACCTACCTTTGGTATACTGGGTGCTCTCCTTGCTGGGAGCTCTCAGCCAGTAGAGTCATTGGTGATAGGGTGGGAGAGAAGGTGTGGAAGTCCTAGAGTAGAAGGCCAGCATGCCTGAGGATATATCCCAGAGCTTTCTTGTACATCTTTGTTACAGTCTCAAAATTCAGATCACAGCTGTTTCAGAAATAAGATTTGTTTGGAGTATATCAAACTTAAGGCCTACATCCGCTAGGTGTGACTTGCACCTATGTAGATTCTGCTCCTAGTCTTATAATTTCATGGCAGTTTGTTGATTCATATAGGCAGAGAATGGTGCTAGAGCTGGTAACTGAGGAGATTCACACACAAACTATTGTAGCCAAAGACTGTATTAGATAAGCCCTGGTATCTATAGATACACACACACAGTGAGATGTGGACAGAACAGAGCTGGAGATAACAATATAAACCCAGTGTTCTGAAAGGAGAAGGGAAGAACTACAATGCTGTTGGTATATAATGTGAGGTTGATCATTTTTCTTCAATTATTTGATTTTCTTAAAATATATAACTTATAGTTTATCACATTGTGTGACTTGTACAATGAAAAGCTCAGCTTGTCAAACATAGTCTTATAAAGTAAATGTATGATTTTTTCAACTTTTTAGAATAATTTTAAAAACAGTGGAAAGAAAAGCCAGATTCCAGTACAGTTGGATTTGGGAGGCATGCTGGCAGCCCTGGAGAAGAAGCAGCATGCTCAGCAGGCCAAGCAGTTCTCCAAACCAGTCGTGTTCTCAGGTAGGAGTCTTCCCACCTCATCCATGGTCAGGGACTCTGTCGGAGATTATTTTGTAAATATTTTTGTTTACATTCAAGTTAGCCATGTGTATAATTAACAACAGTTTGGTATTGAAATGAACATAGACCAATGGAATGGAATTGTGGATCCAGAGATAGATCATATACCTACAGCCAGTAGATTTTTTTATAAGGGTACCAAGTCCATTAAAAGAACAAAGAAGCTGGGTGTGGTGAGACGTGACTGTAATCCCACTACACCTGAAGCTGAGTTAGGAAGATTGCCATGAGTTGAGGCCAGCCTGAGCTACATAGATCCTATCTCAGAAATCACAAACAAAAACAAACCCCTGCTCTCCCAAAAAATGACAAAGAACAGTGTCTTCAGAAATGACTGTGGGAGAGTAAGATTCATAAGTGCTAGAGAGTAAAGTCAGAACCCTTCCTCACATCATGAATGAAAATGAACTTAAAGTGGATCAGTGAACCAGGTATAAGAGCTAAAACTTCTAAAGTTTTAGGAAAAAACAGGTAAATCTTCATGACCTTATGAACGTGTCCAACATATGGCCCACTTTTTTGCCTTTTTTTTTTGGAGAGGAATTGTCTAGTACTCTATAAAATATATAGTATAATTGATGTATGTAAGTGACAAAACTTCCTTTTCTTTCATAGTTATAATGGTCAAAGGAAGGAAAAAATGGCAGGCTGCAGTTGGACATTCCTTGCACAGTAATAAGTTTTAATACAGCACTAAAAGGCAGACTCAACAAAGAAAAATAATGAAAATTAAACTTTTTGTCCCAAAAGCCATTATTCAGAAAACAAAACGGCAGTTTACAGATTGAGAAAAAATATTTATAAATATATATTTCTGATTTATAAATCATATGGGGTGTGTGTGTGTGTGTGTGTATGTGGTTCTGGGGATCAAACTCAGGACCTTGAGCTTACGAGGCAGGCACAGTGCCCCTCAGCTACATCCCCAGCCCATAAGTCATATATCTGATAAGATTCAATAAGAGAACAGTTAAAACTCAACAAAAATAAACAGTCCAATTAAAATAGAGACAAAGACATTTCTCTGAAAAGATACAAACCTTGCTGGTGAGTGTTATGAAAAGATCATCAACACTGTTAGTCATCTTTAATGAAGTCCTTCACTGTGGACAGCATCTCTGTTTTCATCTCAGAGATAGATCTGCTATTGTTAGCAGTTCAGAGAGTCCTGGAGATTGAACTTCATTTTGCTCCATTTCCCTTTTCCTTGAATTCCCCTGTGGTGGTGATCTTTGTGCCAGGGTTCTTGAATTTTTTCTCATAACTATTGTGTTGGCAAACACTGTAAATCACTGCACAGCCTAAGTGGTGCTTACCCAGACTCGTGCAAACAGGAATGGAGCTCCCATAAGGCTTCTGGCCTGAGTCCAATGGTGGGTAGGCCAGAATTGCTTGGGGTGGATGGAGGTCCCTGGGTCAGCTGGCCTGGGTCCGATGACAGGCAGGCTGCTTGCAGGCTGCGGAAGTCACTGCGTGGCCTCCTCTAGGCTTACCCAGACTTACCCAGGGGGAGTGGAACACATCTAACCAGAGTCCAGAGGTGAGCCAGCTACTTGCAGGTGGCGGAGTCACTGTGCGGCCTTTGTGGGATTTACCCAGGTGTGCCCGGGATGAATGGAGGTCCCTGGGTCAGCTGGCCTGGGTCTGGTGGCAGGCAGGCTGCTTGCAGGCGGCGGAAGTCACTAACATGTTAGTCATCAGGAAACAGACTAGAAACTGTACTTAACTGTCATGGCACTTACATGGAGAATTGGGATGTGTGCTGCCTACAGGAGTGTGGGCTGGTGTGGGTGTCATGGGACAGTACACTCACACTTGTGTGCATCATTCATTGCAGCATTATTCACAAGAGCTGGAAGGTGGAAACAGCCCAACTGTTCTTCAACAGGAATGAGTTTTGATACATGCTGCAACATGAGAGAAACTTGAGAACACTATGCCAAGTAAAAGCAGCCAGACAGTGGTAGACATATACCATATGATTCTGCTTAATTGAAACCTCTAGGATAGGCAGAGTCCTACAAACAAAGAAATTAGCAGTTACCAGGGGCCGAGGGGAAGAGGAGCTGATCACTTAGTGTTGGTGGGAATAGGCCATGAAAAATGAAAATAGTGATGATAGTTGTACATTGTTGTGAATGTAATATATGTCACTCACTACTTGAAGTGAGATAATAAATTCTATGTAAGTACATCTTGCTCATCTTGCTAAATTATATAAATTATGGTGGTTGAAAGAAACTTTTTTTTTTTTTTTTTTTTTTGAGATGGTCTTGCTTTGTAGTTCAGGCTGGCCTGGAACTCACTATGTAACCCAGGCTAGCCTTGAACTCTCAGCAGTCCTCCTGCCTCTTCCTCCCCAGTGCTGGGATTTCAGGTGTGAGTCACCATGCCTGGCATTGTGATATGTGGTGCCAGGGATTGAACTCAGGACTTTGCACTTGCCAGGTGACACTGGAACCATTGAGCTAAATCCCTGACACTGAAAGAAACATCTTATTACAGGTTGAGGAGTTTCTCCTTGATGATACAGAGCCACTGTAATATCCTTATTTGTATAAGTGCCCTGTGTTCCTGAAGTCCACTCCATTGAGAAGGTGCACTCTGTAGAGTTGGCCATCTTCAGGGTTCAGTCAGTGCTGATCCCTCTCTTCTGACACATCTCTAAGATCCGAGAGGAAGAACAGTAGGTTGTAAGAAGCAGCAGGTGAATTTGCTGCAGTAGCTGAAACACTATTGTTTTTTTTTCCTTTTGAAGCAATTTATTTTTCAAATGAAAAAATAGGCATACAAGGAAATTGATGAACGGGCTTTTATACATCATTTTTACTTGGGTTGTGTCCTTAAGGCCCTGATAGTAAGGAAAATACACCAGGCATTGTGGTGTTAGTCCTAGAAAAGATGAACTTATTCTGTCTTGCCAGGGAAAGTGGGGTTTTCTGTGTGTACAGAAAAGCCATGTATAAAGTGTGATCACAACTAAATGGCAGTGTTTATCTGTGTGTGTTCTGTTATATGATGGTGCCAGGGGCAGCAAACCCTGCCCACCAGGTCCCTCAGTGGGTACGTTTTGTTAGCATATAGCCAGCACTGTTTGCTTAAGGATTGTCTGTAGCTGCTTTTCTACCGTAATGTGAGAATTGGGTACTGCTACAGGGATTTGCTCATATGCCTATATTATTAACCATTTGTCCCTGTTCTCTCCACCTATCAGAACATTTTGATGCATTTCAAAATAAGTTGTAGACTTAATGATAGTTTAAGCATTGCACTGTCCATATCATCAACTAGAACCTGGTACTTAATGATGCAGAAGTAAAATGTATGTATTATAAAGTGTACAGGTCTTTGTGGGGTTTGGGATACTGGGAACCAAACCCAGGGCTGTGCATATGCTAAGCCTGCATTCTACCACCGAGCTGTACTCTCTTCCCTGACTTGCATGATCTTTACATTGAACAGTTTTAGCAAGTCTCTAGTTGAGTATAAATCGAACTCCTAGGGTGTAGAATAATTTCGGTATCCTTGGAAGTTTCTACTACCCCCTTCCTGATCTGTCTGTGCTGCTTCCAACAGGCAGATCTTACTCTGCTACAGATTAGTTTCCCTGGTTTGAGGACTTCCTTATGAGTAGAATTTCAATTACATGCTCCTTTACATGACGCTTTTTTTTTTTTTTTTTTGAGACAGGGTCTTGCTTTGTAGTTCAGGCTGGCCCTGAGCTCACTATGTAGCCCAGGCAAGCATCAAACTCAGCAGTCCTCCTGCCTCTGCCTCCCGAGTGCTGGGATTACAGGCTTTCTTGGCATTGTCATATGTGGAACTGATTGCTAGTTGTGATATTGTTGTTTGTGGTTACCGGGGATTGAACCAGGGACCTTGCACTTGCTAGGCAGGCACTGGAACCACTGAGTTAAATCTCTGGCCCCTACATGACGCTTCTTTTAGCACAATAGTTTTGAAATGGACTCCTGTTGTATATATCTCAGTAGTTCCTTCTATTTTTCTTGAGGTGAAATTCATGCTGCTTAAAGTTAACCATTTTAAAGCCTACAATTTAGTGGTCATTAGTATATTCATGGTGTTGTTTGACCAGTGTCTCTGTCTAGTTCCAGAACATATCATCACCCAAAAGAAAATCTGCATCCATTAAGGCTCCCTACCTTAATGAAGTTTGTAAATGAAGTTTGTCCTTCGTACTCCGTCTTTGACATTCATCTGTGCTGCAACATGTGTCAGTGGGTCATTCATGCGTGGGGCTGGATAATTATTTATAGACCACAACTTGTTTATATGTTCATTTTTGATGGATATTTAGGTGGTTTTCACCTTTTTGCTGTTGTGAATAATACTGCTGTGAATATTTATGTCCAAGTATGTGTTTAAATATTTGTTTTCAGTTGTTTTGGGAGTGGAATCACTGGGCCATGTGGTAGGTAGTACTGTTTGATACTCTCACCAATAATGTTTCTGGTGGTGTATGTAGTACTTTAATTTGGTGTTGGGATTTTTTTTTTGAGACAGGGTCTCACTTTGTAGTTCAGGCTGGGGCTGAGCTCACTATGTAGCCCAGGCAAACCTTGAACTCAGCAATCTTCCTGTCTCTGCCTCCCAAGTGCTGGGATTACAGGCGTGAGCCACCACACCCAGCAGTGTTGGGAATTTTTAATGGAACCTTTCTGGTGGTTAGATCTGGGATTTTTATTTGTAATTTTTAGACAGTCTCTTTCTAAGTTGCCCAAATGGGACTTGAACTTGTGATCCTTCTGCCTTAGCTTCCAAAGTGGTAAGATTACATGTCTGTGCCAACATGCCTAACAGATGTAGGGTATTTTGAGTGAGAAAATTCAAATCTTATTTCGTGGATCACTTTATAAGAGATACTGAAGGAGTTACTTTTACTTCACAGTTTCCTGAGTGGCCTTCTTAGGGGCCAGTGGCAGAAGTACGATTTATATGACTGATGTATAGTGGCCTTTTGTAAAGGGCTAGAGTAAAATCCTGAAATGTGGGAGGACAACAAGTGAGGTTGGCTGACTGCAGCAGCTGAGGTGCCAGTAGACAGTGTATCCCTTCAACCATTGCTTCTTTCCACCCTGAGTTTCCAGGACCATCTGGGTGCTACAGAAAACACACGTTCCAGGCCCATCTAAAACCTGCTTCTTAGAACTATTTGGGAATAGTTTTTTCTTTTGTGGTGCTGGAAACTGAATCCAGAGTCTTGCTGAGCTATGTCTCTGCAGCCCTTTTTATGTTTGAGACAGTGTCTCACAAAATTGCTCAGTCTGGCCTCTCATTTTCATTCCCTGTGCCTCATCCTCCAGAGTAGCTGGGACTGTAGGCATGTGCCACCATGCCTGGCAAGGCAGTGGACATTTTAACAAGTACTGAATGTATTGTTTTTGCTTTTCACTTTTGCATTATAGAAATTTAAAATAAAAGTAGAGGGAATTTGAGAAACCTTTTCACCATGTGTGCCCATTACCCATCTCCAACATTGGGTATTCTGCCAGCCTTTTCTTAAGTATTTTGAAGCAACTTGTGACCTATATCCATGTCATTTTACCTGTACCTCAGTATATATCCCTCACAGTTTTGTTTTTTTTTTAATTTTGTATTATTTTTAGAAAACTATACTGCTATCATCCCATTTAACATTACAGGGTAAGATCTGAGAAATATTCCAAAATATGAAAAACTAAAATCTGAAACATTTCTTGTTCTAGGAGGTTTGGATAAGGCATAATCAACCTGTATTAACAGTTATTTCTTATTAAAGGAAAGACAGGCTTGTTTTTTTCAGTATATACATACAAATTTAATTTCCAGCACTAGATGTGGGTTTTCCTCTACATCAATTAGTTTTACCTCTCCAGTAGATATCCACTCCAGAGTTTTGCTCAACACTGCCATTGACTGGACCAACTTAATACAGACTCTACAGTTTTAGGGCTTAGTCCCACAAGATGGAATTTTCCCCTACCTCAGTGGGTAGTCACAAATCCATTGCTTGTGACCATCTGACTAAGATTGGGAATTCTTAGAACTATCTTTTCAGGTTCTATAATTTGCTTACCAGAGTACTGGTTTATTGTAAAGGATACAATTTGGCAATGGTGAGATATAAGAAATGTGAAGGGTGAGGTGCAGGAGAGTGGTATGCAGCTCCCCTCCAGGTAGGCAGCTTCCAGCACTTCTGTGTGACCACTAGCATGAAACCCCTGAACCCTGCCATGAGGGTATTTTGGGGTGTGTTACTATCCAGGCATAGATTAAGTCACTGACTAGCAGTGATTGCTCAGTCTATACCCCTTCTCCCCTTCCCACAGGTCTAGTGAGGTCTGAAAATGCCACTAGTGTCATTTGCTGCCAGCCTCTACTAGCCAGCTGCTATCCTTAGGCTAACTAGAAACTCCTAGCCACCAGTCATCATAGTAGTAAAATACCATTTTGTTGATTCCAAAAATTTTTGGATCTCAGTGACAGGAAATAGGAGCAGAGACCAAATGTATTTCCTATTATGTAACAGTCTGGATTCTTGAATCTAATTTTTTGTATTTAAATGTCCCTGATTATTTCATCAACTTTGTAATTTTATTCATTTGGTAAATTTATTGAGGGTTTATAATTTTCAGTCTTTCTTAAATGGTGCCCCTCTCAGCTATTTTTAATTCCGGTCAAGGCCTAGAGTGCTGTTACTGTAGATGGGTGGTTTTGACCAGTCCAAGTGTTCAGTGAAAAGCGATTGCCTGTGAGTTACTTAATTGGCAAAGGTAGCTTTTCCTCAGTGCAACACTTAGCTTTCGACCTCCCTCCATGGATCACAGCACAAAGTGCCTTAGCCTGGACATATTGTGGAGCATACGATTTGAGTAAACAGTATCACCCGTAGCAAGTTTGCAAAGCATTCTTCCAAACTATTTCTAAATAATGTAGCTTCCCGGGAAGGCTTGGGGAAAGAGTCTTGTTGCATGATATTCATTACTTTATAGAGTAGTTGGTGTTGAATACTTGAAAATGGAGAGGAGGGATTGCTACACTTGTGACAAGCCCAGTCTTGAGAATGTTGAGTTATAAGTGGCAGAGACTGTGATATTCAAGGTCATTCTGGACTAGGATTTTATTCTAAGTTTGTGTGGAATAGAAAAGGGAGCTAAAGGCAAGAATGAATTTATATCCAGATGCTGTTTTGTCCAGAGCCTGTTCCTGTGTGATGCTTTTCCTGTGCGGTGGCTGTATGCTGACAGTGTAAACCCATTGTTCACGTCTGAGACACACATGCCTCCAAGCAGCCCTACCCTGCGGATCTGCTTTCAGGGCATAGGTCTAGAGCGGGGCAGGCCAGTGACGGGTGTCCTCTGTCTGACAGACATGTCCATGAGTTAGTAAAGCTGGTGACAGCATAAGATGGAGTAATTACAGCCAGTGCCGAAGTACCACGGGTGGAAAACAATGGCCAGGCTTCTGACCTGCAGGGCAAGCTGAAAATGAAAAAAGAGCGAGGAAAGAAACTGTCATTTTTAGGCTCAGCTCAGACCTTTTGGATGGAGTTGCACATGAAAGAGGCAGGTAGCAAAGGCTGGAAGCCCCTACTCAGAGCAGTATTTAAATAGCTTGAAGTGGTGAGAGTCTTGAGGTGACATATTGACCCGAGATCCCAGGAGTATCCAAATCCTGACCTGCACATTATCTCCTCTTTTGAGGTGCCTAGAGGAACTATCATCGTGAAGAAAAATTAAAATTACCAAAGTGAAATTCCAGTTTCTTTTATCATTAGTGCTTTTTATTCTTGGGCAAAGCCAACTAGAACACAACTCCAAAGCCTTCTAGGGGGCTTAGTCTGTTCCCAAGCCTGAGTGAGATCTTCTGACCTGCTGGATGGTCAGTGAGGAGAAGGGGCCAGCCCACCAGAGCCAGCAGGGAAGAGAAGCCCTAGCTACATAGCAGGCTTCAGATCCAGGAAGATCCTGTAAAGACCAGGTGGTACAACTGTTCCATTTTAACTTAGTCTGCATTTAATGTATTTAGCCTGCATTTAATGTAATTGTTAATATGGTTGGACTCATCACTTTTGCTTTTTTTTCTTTTTGTTTTGTGCTGTTTCTCCTTCGATGTCATTTGTGTTAAATGTTTTTAAAATGTAGTTTGATTCCTTTTGTTTTTTTAAACCTTAGTGTTTTTTTTTTTTTTTTTTTTTTTTT